>JANTOP010016605.1:0-13974 GCA_027564815.1 Symmerus nobilis | reverse complement strand
CGTAATTTTCCGATTTTTGTCATGAAATTTCAAATGCAAAATTTCTCAATTATTACAGACTTTTCCGATTTTTACATGTTTTTCACAACATTTAAAAATTATTTGAAATTTTCAAAATTTTCAAATATTTCCAATTTTCACAAAATTTTGAAAATTCCCGATTATTTTGATTCTTGCAAATTTTGAAAATTTGCGGGTTTTTGAAATTCCAAAATTGCCGATTTGTACAGAATTTCCGATGTTAAAAAAATGTTCGAAATTGTGAAAATTCGGTAAAATTTCCAAAATTACAAATTTCACGTTATTTTCCGATTTAAAAAAATTTTTTTTTGGTTGTCATGAAATTTCAAATTATTCAAAACATCCCGATTTTCACATATTTTTCACAAAATTTTAAAATTATTTGAAATTTCGAAAATTTCCTGATATTTTCATTATTTTTCTAATTTATCAAAATTTTACGATTTTTACAAGATTTTCTAAATTTCAAGAAATTTCTCAATTTCGATAGTAAAAAAGTTCTGAATTTTGTCCTGAACGCAAACCCAGATTTAGGTGAAGAATTCAAATCCCTACATTATCAGATTGGTGATGAGACAAGACGTGAATACTAGAACAAGTCTGGTCTCATTCACAAATTTACCAAATATCCAATAATTATCGTAGTTTAGCGAGGCCGTCAGGACAGAATTTAACAAGGATGAAAGGATTTCATGCCATTTTTCTTCATTTCCATAGATTTCATAGATTGTCACCCAATCTATCAGAATAAACCTAAAAGGTACATCTTGGTACGTAAGGAAGTCTACTGAAGTATCACCGAATAGAATTATCGTTAACCAGAGATAGAGAGAGCAAGTCGGTGGAGGCAGTTCTCCACCACCTGCTGTTACAATTTGTATGATAATTTCGATATTTTGTGCAAATTTGGACAATTTGTAAGAATTCGTATGTAGAAAATCCTGGAGTGATTTCAGAGAAACCAATGTACGCAGATTTTCTCCTGTCTTCATCCTATATATGTAGTTCGCATCTGTTTGGATGCAGATTTCGGACTGAACTCTCACGAAAATTCGGCTGGCAACTGAAATTTGTTCCCCCGTTTTATTTGGAATTTTGGTTCCCGCAGAACGGTATCAATTGTCGCCTTTCTGATGAAACGATTGGGTTCTTGTGTAGAGAAGTTTCAGAAGAAACGAATAAATTCTCAGGTCAAAGGAGAGAGATTACCCATGTCATCATTGAAATTGAGCTGTTTTTATCTGAGAATTTAATCGAAAAATGTAATTTTACAATTATTGCCTTTAAAAATGATTATTTAATAAAATTTGATATAACAATAAATTGAATTTTTAATTATCTCAAAGCTAACATGTAGCTACATACTTTCCCATTCAACCTCTTCACTATTCGCCAAACTCTTTCCAGTTAACCATTTTTTGCCGGTGTAGATACAGATTGAAGTCGTAAAAAATCAAATCGGGACCAGGGAACTCACTCTGACCCTTCTGCAAATTGGATCTCTCCTCGTGCGATGTGTGTTTGATAGGAAGATGGGAGTCCTACAGCCTGAGTTGGTATAATTCTCGGATGTTCTTCCGCCACATGGCCAACCGCGGGTTTCTGTGGTGCCTTTATTTTTCCTTCTTTTATTATTTGGCCGCACACTTTTCCACTTTCCCTATTCCGTGCCAACTGAAGTAGGCCGAGATAGCACACCTTGAGAGGGGGAAAAATAAGACATTTTAGATTTCGTTATTTAATCGGTGTAATAACTTCATATGGTAATCTTCAGTCTTTATCACGCTATTACCCAATAAGTCCCGATACTAACTGCTAAAAGAGTGATGCATTTATTACCCAACGCTTCTCCAATTTGCGATGCCATTTTTAGAGCGACTTATCTTTGGATTCAAAATAGGCTATGACTTGACGCCACTCTCATCCACTGGAGCACTTTTTTAGGTCTGTGAAGAGGTAATAGTCGATGGGAGCCAGATCCGGAGAATACGGTGGATAGGAAAATAATTCCAAATCGTGCAATTTTGCCATCATAGCCAACGTCTATGATTCGAATTTTCCACACTCGCTTTTGTGGGGTTTTTTTTTTAATCGTATCTCCAACCTCTGTATTTTTCCAAAAAGACTGCTCGTTAGATCGCTCTATTCGTTCGCCCCGCTACCTCATTAAATTAATTTTATCTGGGCCTTAGCCTCACAATTCAAAACTTAATACGATTTAGAAATACGGTTCAAACCTTTTACGACTCCTCTATTCCCTTCAGAAACGAGTTCAGGCGTTAGACTTTTATTTCTCAAGTTAGTCTACGAATAAAATACCTTGCACATCCCAAAATACGGAGCCCAAAAACTTACCGATCGACTTTTGGTCGCTTCGAACAGCTTTCACTGGCTGTTTTAGACGCCATCTATGTGTCTGCCTCGGGACATTGAGCGATATGTTAAATTGACGTAAAAAATTCACTAGAATTTCGCTTAAACATGGCAAATAATTCATACGGCCTTATCTGAATTCAACTGAACCAAAGGCCAAGGTTGTTCCTGGATCTGTCTCTGGAATTACGTTGGCTCTCCGATGTCTCTCCATTAGTAGATAGATATTTTGGGGGCTGCTCTGCGGCTGCAGAGAGTTGCTGCTCTGTAATTACAGCGTCAAATGGGCCTATTGTGCCGTCTCGGTGTGTATTAATTGAGACAAGGTCCCTAATAGAGTTGCTTTCGTCTCAAAGCCAGCAAGAGTAGTGGTAGTAAATTTATAGTCTGTATTCGTTTGGTAAACTCAACTGATGCCTAAATTCCTTATAAGTCAACGTTGTGTTGGCAATGAAGCTCAGGATTTGTTTTTTTTTTTTCTGCTGATACTCTCATACATAATTCAATTGCGTGGAATACGGTGGCATACTGTCCAAGGCTACTAACGAACTGAGATCTTGGTTTTTGTCTAAGAACCATCTGTATACCAGATTTATGTCTTCCATTTCGAGCCTGGTCCTGTTGTCCGACTATTCTGTATGCCTTGCATTCTGTATTTCACAAAGAGCTTATCAATGTGATGCGCCGATAAAAATTTATCAGTCAGCATCGCTACACCTGAATGTTTCCCAACCATGTCAAAGATTGTTTGAGTGATTTATGGTTGATATAGGAGGGGGGGCTCTACATCCGTAGACAGTATTTTGTAGGCCAATAATCTAGCTCCCTCTTCAACTGCAATGCGAAGCGCGGACAGATTCTTTCACTTTCAGGATCCTAGAGACTATTTTTAATATATTATGAAGTTACTCTCCTAATTTTGCGGAAATATCTCGAGTTTAAAGTAAAGGTCGATGTATATCTACTAACTGTGCATAAATACCTAATTAGCTACTCTACCTCTAAAACTTGATTTAAATTTAACACGAAAGCACTGCGGCCTCTGATTATATAAACTTTTTTTTTTTTTAATGGTTTTTTTATGGCTCCCATCAAAGCCAATGACCTATAATTCGAGGTCAGTAGCTGATACTCCTCGTACTGGAAGACCCTGAAAGCAGCGCTGTGTGTAAAACATCGCTGCCAGAGAAGGGTATGGCAACAAATAGAAAATAAATATCCTATCTCAAGGATATCTTTCCCGAATTAGATGATTTTAATTTTAAATAAAGAACGAACCTTTCTGAGTGCGAAATAAAATATGAAATGATCAGCTTCCGCAGTCAGAAACTCTAGTTTTGAATTTAAATTGTAAATCCTGTAAAAAATCAATGCCATGAACCACTGAAACCAGCTGTGAAGAGATTCTATCTCGGCGATATCTCTTCCGATTCCGATGATTTTAATTTTAAATGAAAGAAGAACCTCTGAGATTGGTAAATAAAATATAAAATAAACAGGTTCTGTAGTTAGAAAATCTCGTTCGGAATATAGATTGAAAATTTAGCTATAAATTAATGAGGAAGGTGGAATCGATGAGAACAAAATTCCTTATTTCAGGATTCCCTCGTTCGATTTTTTACTTTTAATTAATATTATATAGAAAACAAAATATACACTTCTTCGCCAAGAAAACATTCCGGGTAGCTTGAGAAGTTACCACATAATTATCAATTTCTTTACCTAGCCAACGCTTTCATTTTGACTATAACAATCTGATTTTCGCGCAGAATAAATTTAAGACTTTAAATGCTAACAATTGGCATGACTTAACGACAATTATTTTCTGAACTTAGACTGACTTTGTTTAAGCAAATTGAATGCTGCTTGCTAAAATTCAGTCTATTATTGTCTGAAAAATAGCTACAACTGGCACTGGCACTCCAATTGATCGTTACTAACTCTTTAGATGCTGTTGGTAAACCCCCAGACAGATCAAATAAGCAGAAGACACTACAGTCAGTTTCATTGTCATACCACTAAAGCCTTATATTTCGGATTTGATGACATATAATTTTAAAGGCTAATGCCGGACTGAATTTACGACTAGAAGGACACTGATAATTTTAATCACTGGTTCTTCCTTGGGAAACTTTCTCTCTTGAATATCTTGTAAATTTCATTCCCTGACAATAGCTGCATACGTAATGAACATGTCTCTCTTTTCTTTGCAGCGTAAAAAATGGCAACTAGACCAAAACGTCCGTTATCCGCATACATGTTGTGGTTGAATGAAAATCGTGAGGCGATCAAAAAGGAAAATCCCGGCATTAAAGTGACAGAAATCGCTAAACGGGGTGGTGAATTATGGCGAGGACTTAAGGACAAGAGCGTAAGTAGTCGCCCCCTCCCCAATAAATCGATTAAAAAATTTTAATTAAATATTTCATTCATCAATTAGGAATGGGAACAGAAGGCGGTTGAAGCCAAAGACAAATACACAAAATTGGTAAAAGATTTTGAGGCGAATGGTGGTTCAAAGGATGTCGCTGTCGGTAAGAAGCGAGCAAAGCCCGGCAAGAAGGTAGCGAAAAAGAGTAAAAAGAAGGCCGATTCCGATGAGGATGAGTCTGGCGAAGAGGAAAGTGATTAAGTAAATCAACCAACCCACCTAATCGTCCCCATTCTTAACACCCTCAAACCACCCACCTTGTTTATTTTTTTTTTAATTAATTAATTACCTTCATATGAATAAGAGATGAAGAGAGGAAAAATAAGGAAACCAATCAACCAAACCTGTACCCGTCAAGGATAAGGATTGTATGTGTGTGTGTAATTTGCAATGAGCCAATTCAATTATTATAATAATTTTTTTCTATTCCGTTTCTTTTTATTTTTTATAATTTTGAAGAAAAAAAAAATCAACAAAATCCACCAACCCTTTTTTTTAAAAAATATAAATAAATGTAGAATCGAAAGATGGAAAATAAATAAATAAAATAAAAATAAATTAGATTTAAAAAATTTGAATGAAAAGCCACAAGAAAAATAGTATGTAAAATTACAAATACAAAAGGGGGAAGAAATGAAAATTGTAAAAAATTCATATTTTATTGAAAGAAATATTATATAATTTTTTTTTTATATAATTATATATTTAGAGGAAGGGCGTGTGTGTGTGCGTAACATCCGTTAGAATTAATTAAAATTTTTTTTTGCTTAAGAAGTTAATTAACCAATCGTCTTTGGCGAAGAAATGGAATCTTTAAAGAATTAAAATTATTAAAATGAGACAAATGTTGCCCAATTTTTTAAATATGATTTTTTCCTATATTGACAAAAGAAACATGATTCGTTTTTTCGAAATACATGTAATACAAAATGTTCGTTTAAATTCAGGGATCGTTTCACGTATCTTTTGGAAGAGAAAACATGATACCATCTCCGAATCCCTGCGATAGTTTTTTCTATTATTTTAAATAGCTGGACTACAACACACTTTTTAACTATAAATAGTATAAATAATATAATCGATAATATTTAAGTATTTTTTTTTTAATTGTACAATTCTTAATTAAAAAAAGAAGAAAAAAAGCGAAGATTTATTCGAAACAAAACCAGACACACGTTTTCTTTTTTTGTTTTTACATTTTTTCTATTCTTTAATTTTTAATTTTTAAATGTAATTCCAAAAAGTAAGACCCTAAAAATTTTACACAAAAAAAATATAATAAAATGAGAAAAAAAGGAAAATTAAAGAAAAAAAAGTAATAAAATTAATTATTAATTAAATGTTTATTATTATAAATTAAATTCATTGAATAAAATAAAAAATAAAAATACGAATATTGATAGTGTTTTAATCCGTATTGGAATTATTCTGGGGATTAATATAATATTCTCCTATTTTAAAAGGATTCCCATATTTTTAAAATTTGTGGACTTTGTTGGACGCTAGTCCTACATCCAGGAAGATGGTAATCGAATATCTCTTTTCGAGAGAATTATCGATACATAGCTCTGAATTCCATCAGTAAAAGTAAAGATTTTTCGTATCCTTTAGCATAGATCAGTTTAATTCCACATGTTCTAAACCAGTGATGGTCACATTTTGTTCAATATTTGTACTAGCTCGTGGGTCACTTGGAAAGGGGGAGGGGAGTAGTGGCGTGTGGTCATCATCTCCATAAGTAGTGCAGAATTTTATGGACTCGTTAACAAAATGTTACAGCCTTTATCCCAGAAATTACCTAACATTGTTAATGTTGAATTTTCTAAGAGCTTTCGAGATTTTTGAAACTTAATTTTGGGACAATTTGAAATTCCGGAAAAGGATCGTAATCTGCATAGAAAATAGATTTTGAAAAGAAAAAAATTAAGTTAGAAACTTGAGCTTATAATGGTTTGTAAAGCTTTTGGCAAAAACTTCGTATTTTATCTAAATTTAGTGAAACTTGTATTAACTTTTCCTCATTTATACTGAACTATGTTTCACACGTTTTCTGGGAAATCGTAACGGACTTTGTAAGATTTTCCTAATTTTTCTCAGAATTTCTTCCCACTCCCCACTTTATTAATCTGTCTTTTCATCGAGTATTACTAGACGTTTATTATTTTATGCTATTACATTTTCGATTTGCGGACAAATTCGGGAGAATTTAGAGAAAAAGGTCGGGAAGAAATTGTTAAAAATACGAAAATAATAAATTAATTTGATATAAAAACGATATCAAAATGAATTAGTTTAAAGAATTCAAATCTTTATTAAAGTTATAAATTTCCGACAGAGCTTTTTCCCGAAAGTTTGACATTTAATTTAAATTTTACTAATTTAATAAAAAAATGGCATTTTAATTAAAAGCTTTCGATAAATATACTTTGAAATTTTGTATAGTTTTTATCAGAAAATTTGACATTTCGTTAAACGTCAAATTATTGAAATAGAAAATCAATTTCAAACCGTATTTATATAAATCTGAAATGTAAAGCTTAGAGATTTTAATTTACCGCATAGCTTTTTAACGAAAGTTTCCAATTTCATTGTAATTTATTTATTAGGAGATAAAATAAATGTAATAATAACTTTTAGAGGTTTCTTAAAGCTCTTTTCAGAAAATTTTAAATTTTAATGACACTAAATTATTGTGATAGAAAATAGATTTTAAAACCGAAATTTAAAGCTTAGCGTTTTTGATTTCTTCACAAAGCTTTTAAACGAAAATTTCGTAATTCATTTTAATTTAAAAAATTAAATTCCATTCCGACTTAATTAATATTTTAAGATGATCAAGATTTAAGATGAGCTTTCTCAAAGCTTTTTTCAGAAAGTTTTAAATTTCAATGATAGATAAAATTTGTTGGATAGAAAATAAATTTGAAACCGAAATTTAAAGGTTTCCTAGCGCACAACAAATTCGTAACTTTCTATGGTCCTTACTGTAGGTATATTTACTTTATTTTTTAATATTTTACATCTAGGCTCCTGAAATTTGGCCCAGATATTCTAGAAGGATTTATCATCCGCTCCATATACCGTTTATTACTTATTGTTTAAGAAGTTTTCGAAGTATTTAATTTAGAAATTGATGGCGGAAATTTGCATAGGAATTTTAATACTGACACCCAATCAAAATTATCATAAATTAATTACCCTAATTGCCTAAAACCATTTTTAAATAGTAAATCTGGGCCAGAACTATGATTTTAGTTTATGAAAATACAACTTTTCAAATTTTCGATTTTTCGCAAAAATCATGGACTGTCCATGTTTTTGGTCATTTTGCAAAACCGCTCCTAGGAGCCTGAAACTTTGCACATATATACCTAAGATCAACCCGGAATGATTACAAATAATTTGGGCAAGCTTTTCTCATGAATATTTTGAGAGGAAATTTTGGGGGGAAACCGTGGGTGAAAAAAATCATATTTTTCGATTTTTGGCCTCTTTTTTCCAAGGGGTTACCAAGGCATGTGTCTTCCCAACTTCGTCTTAAAAACATGAAATTTAGCACATCGATAGTCCTCATCACCGGGAAGAATTCCCTGGAATTCTGGACCGGGATCCCCTCCCTCCTCCCCGGGAGGCCCCTTTTAAAGTACGAAATTTCCAGTTTTTGGAGGCTCCTAAGTCGAGGATGGGGTAGATTAATCGAACCCAAATGGCGATTTCCTATAAGATACATCCTTATACTATCCCGTGAAATGTAGAACTGTTTAAATTTCTCTCCCCTTGGCCTTGAAAAAAATAGATTCCCCCACCTCTGCATGAAAATTTACGAATTTCGATCTGAAAGGAGGGCCTGTATCATCTATCATCGGAACCAATATGAATTCAGGAATTCTCTTACCACCAATCTAAAGATAAGTTCTTTGGCAATCATTTCAGGCTGCTTTCGGATATTCATCCTTTGAAAGAAATAGGTTTTCTGGAACGATCTTCAGAAGTCAACCCAAATTGTAAATCCATCAACTTTCAGATCGAAAAGCGTCGGAACCGAGCAAGATATCGAGACTAGATTCTGGATACATAAGGACACATCCTTTTTCTATCGGATACAAATTTCAAACGCATTGCTTGGGAATTTTCGGAGATATCGATTTTAAGGTGAACCCTTACATTCGAACTAACTTTTTACATTTTGGTCTGTAGATTCTGAACGGGAAGGTCCAAGGAGCAACTGAATAAATAATTATACTCCACATTGAGTCTGTTATTATGGCCTAGACGGCCAATGCCCAAATCCAAAAAAAGTTATTTTTCGAATTTATGGAACTTTTTTTCCAGATCTCAGCTCCTGGACTAGATAGAGCAAAGCGGTTTTCGGCAAAGTGGACAGCTACGTTTTTTAAGTAATTCACCGTTTATATCTTTGAAATTTGCTTAGAGAGGTACTTTTTTCTGAACGGAATACGATTCATGTGATAAGAATCTATCGTTTAAGACCGTTTTGTGAAAATTCGGACGTGTTTTAATCGACTTAAATTAATTTCGGTTGAATGGTTTGAATGGAGAGTAGTGGTATCGATCCAAGCACCAAATACATCAATAGGTCAAACCAAAGATTCGAAGATTTTAATAATTCCGATAAAGTGGGGAGGAAGTCGAGATAAAATGTTGATTATGGATCGGATAAAATACAAGAGATCTGACACAGACAAGATTAATTTTATATTTAATTTCCACATAATTTTATTTTATTTATTTTTATTTTAATAAATTTCCAGTAAAATGATTTGTTTTCTGTATGTTTTTACTATTTTAAAAATTGATTTTTATATTGAAATTTTAAATTTCTTCAATTTTTACCGAGAAAAATACTTAATACTCCCCAATTTTAATTTTAATCAGCTATTTTAATTATTAAAAATATAAAATTAATAAATTAATTTAAAACAATTAAAAAATTATTCATAAACTCTCCCTTAAAAATTATTTACTTGAAAAATAATCTCGTTGAAGTTGCAGATTCAAATTCAAATGATTTATTAAATTCGAGGTCTCTCCTTGCATTTCTTACCAACTAAAAAATTAAATTAAATTAAAATTACATTCCCGAATTAATTCGGGACATTTGCTGTCGTAAATTTACTTAAATTTTACACTTAATATAATTAAAATTAAAATTAAAATTAGAAAGCCTTTCAATTGGAACTTAAACTATTACTTATCCTTCAATAGGACAATTGTGTGAGTTTCAAATATCCAGTTAAGGAAAGAAATTACAATTTATGACTAGGAATGTTCGTTCATTTATTAAATAAAAATAATCCTATCCCATTCAGACCGTCCCACCACCCCACCCACCTCCCTTTATCACGAAACCACAAGAAAAAGATATCACAACCAAAATTTAATTAACTGAAAAAAATCGTTAATTCCTGTACGTTTATCCATCGATTTGTCTATTACGCTACAACATTGATTGAAGAACAACGGTAAACTGGCAATATTGGCAATTATCGGATACCGTTGCTGGAACGGTATATGAACAACATCAAGGGAATCGGTTATTAAATGAAATAATCTAACAATTTTAAATCATAAGCACGGAATTTCATAGAAAATCGTCCAATCGATTGCGGGCCATTGTCATCTTGATTTGGTGCATCCCGTCGACTTAACATTTGCTGACGATTTCCCGGTACCGGTCGTTGTTGTCGTCGTATCCGAATCGTTGCTACGATGTACCGGATGTCGATGGCGATGATGTGGATAGTGTGGACCACCGCGACGATGTCGATTCCCATTTGATCGCCGATTACGATCCGATGGATCATCTGAACCGTCCGGTGATGATTCTGGGCCACCTAATTTCGATGTGGTTGGCATCATCGTGGAACGATTACGGTTGGAGGATGATGGTTGTGGCGGACGGGTCGGTAATCCCATACGACCATTTACCGGTTCGGTTAATTGATCATCAGGGATTTTTGTAATCGTCTTAAAGTAAAAGAAATGAAATAAAGAGAATTCTGATTGAAAGAAAGATTAAATCTCAACCTCTTGAATTTCCCCGTCATTAATTGATATAACATTGCCGTCATCCGCTTCCAAATCGATAATTCCACCCCGATTCTTCTGTCGAATGAACAGCGTGTTCATTTTCAATTGCAACAATTTCAATTCATCAGTCAATTCGAATTGGGGAGCCAGTTCCAATTCGATGGGTGGCCGAGCCGAACGTAACAACGGATCCTGATCATCACTTATCGATTCCCGGCAAACAGGACAAACGGGCTGGAACGAATTGAATGCATAAAATATAGAAAACAATTGATTCAAATAAAAACCTGATACGGTTTCATTGAAACCCGTTGCCAAGCGGGCATTTTCATCTGTTCCTCATCATAATTCCGTTTCGAAGCGTTCAAATGTCTCGCCAAACAATAACTGTGCAAGTAATGATAACAAACGGTTTTTGTAAATTCATCACCGTCCTGAAATCCATACAAACAAACGACACACTGACCCGTCGGTAAATTGCTGGCGGTCAACTGTTCCCGAATCACATCAATCAAATCAAAAACAACCGGTTGCCCGATCGATTCAATCAATTTCCCCTGAACGATCCGTTCAATTGCCTCAATACTCCGGTCGTCCAATCCACGGGGATTTCGTAGCAGAAATGTTGGACTTTTATCCGGATATTCCGGCCCCGGAATCACTTGTAACGTGACACAAACGTACTGACGTTCAACATTTTCGCCGACCGTTGGAAATACGGTTGTTTCGATCATTTCCGGGAAACCGCTGGACGGAAGACGGAACCCGCAGAAAATTTAATCACAAAATTAAATCGATTCGGAAAGTTTATTTACCTTTCTGGATTCCGAACAATTGCCACATCGTCCATTAAAATGGCTTCGAGTGATTCAACTTCATCAAGGAGTCTGCGTTGTTTGGATTGGATTGCCCAGGGACGAAAATGGGATTCGAAAAAAGGAAAATAATTTCAGGTTATGTTGTCAACAAACAAAAAGAAACTTGAAAATTTATCGGTAAAATGTTACTTACACGTCCATTTTTTAATTAATCTCGAACGAAATGTCGATAATTCAACAAGAAATTAATCAATTGATTTCTATTGATTACACCCAGCGAGAAATATCGATTACTAACTAACTGTTCGTTCACAACTTTTTTTTGTTTGAACAATTTTGATTTTGACAATTTTGGAAGGCGGATGGCGTGGAATGTCAAATAGAACTTTTTTCGATTTGAAATCGGGAATTTAACGGAAAATTCTCGATTTAAAACGATTTAAAATCGACATTAATTCGAGCGCAAATAATTAAAAATTCCAAATTTATTTTATTTTTACTATTTTTTCGTGTTTATTCGAAAAAATCCGAGAAAAAATGGTTTGAAATCTACAATTTTCTATTTTTTTTCAACTGTCGACATTGCAGACGGTATTGGGGGTCATTCCGAACTAATCAATAAACCTTAACGGCATCACACACGAATCTATTCAGAATCCAAATTTTCGAAAAAAACCGTTGAAAAAATGTCTTCTTTCCTTGCGTCATCATATCAACTTTGAAACAACTCAGATAATTATAAAAGGAGAGAATTTACAAGCGACATTGATCCCCTTAATTCCCCCCCCCCTCCAATCTACGCCACTGGTGGGATGGTCAATCGTTAAGATTGGGTTGTTAGGATCGCCCTTCCTGTTTTCTCTGGTTTCGGTCTTGTCAGTTGCGTTTTATTCCGAGAACTTGACCCAATTATAAGTCCCTTCTACAGGGTGAGCCATTTAAAAGTTTGTTTTTAAAAACGCTATCAAATGTGTCTACATCAATATTGTTTGAATAAAAAAAATTTTTTCATGTGAAGGTTGCAGAGCCTCCGATTTAAGAATGAAAAACAATTTCGTTCATGTGGCTCCTTCTGCTAGCCCTACGGTAAGCTATTCTGTTAGTCCAGTTCTGAAACACTTTTCACCGATGATTTCGCCACCTAAATTTCGCTCTCTGAATTATTCGCATAACATCGATCTTTAGCTGCACCCTACAGAAAAAAGTTGAACGGCTTCAAATCGCAGCTCCGCGTTGGCCAATTGACAGCTCCAAAACGGCTAATTATTCGGTTGTCAAATTTGACGCGCAAGATTGGTGCGGAAAGGTCTTCCACATTCATAGCGTCTATTTGAGGCCATAAAAAGTTGGGCATGGCTCTGTAATGGTCGCCATTGACGGTAATGGTGATTCCAGCATCATTTTCAAAGAAAAATAGACCAATTAGACCACCCACCACTTCAAAATCAACACCAAACTGTTCCGAACCCCAAATCCAGCAACTCTGCTTGTTTACATAGGCGCGAGATGGAAAACGCTTCGTCTGAAAAGATGATTCCTCGACCAAAATCATATATCGATGTGGATGGTCATTTGCTTTTAACTCCTGAGTCATATGAATATTGTAGGCGAATAATACAAGGTCTTTGTGCAGTATACTCCTACGGCTGGTGCGACTAACGGCCAGTCGCTGCGATGGATTCTGTCCCACACAACGGTTCACATCCTCAATTTTCTCGGGCGTGTGCACTGTACTGGAGCTCGAGGACCACTTTTGTTATCCAACAGCAAGTGAGTCTCACGAACTTTCTTCACCATTATTCCAAAAACTCGCACGCGATTTATAAACTTATCTTCATCTCTAATTAATTTTTCAATAAGTATTCACAGATTATGCGATTTTTCCGGCTTTTTTCAACTCTTTCCATGTTCCCGGAGCTTTTTAGAAGTTTCTCAAATCTTTTCTGTTCAATTTTAATTTACATCTGTCTGGATGTCATCCTCGATCTTATTCTGATACCAGCGGTGCGATTTTGCAGCATAAGGTACTTATTCCTTTGGAGAGACTCCCTAGAGCTAGCTTTCAAGTTCAGTGGTTATCTCTTTGATTCGTTTAAAAGCATTTTCGTTATTTTTTGAGTGGTCAGCTAATTTTAAGACAGTTTTTTTAATCAGCTGATCGTCAAAGCTGATGTTTACTTCGTTAAAATTATAAAAACAAAATTAATAATCGGTTATTCGGTTCGTCGAGAAATTTAATTTTAAATCGATTTTATATTTGTTATTATTGTTTTATTTTAT
>JANTOP010016594.1:0-13978 GCA_027564815.1 Symmerus nobilis | reverse complement strand
AAGAATTTTTTGGTGGTCTTCATGGTGCAAAGAATTGACTTGAAGTCAATCCAATCAAAATCATTCTTGGTAGGCCAAATCTGTCGGAACCTACTTATATCATTGATCCCGCACAATTGATCTTTGATCCTGCTGACATTATTGCTGAACAACCTGCACAATTGGCCATCTAGTAATACGATGACGCCAGGCAGCCATTGAACGTCATAGGCCAGGTTATTAACTTTTAGAATTTTATTTAGCATTAGGGATTGAAATTAACATGTCATGTATGCTCAATAGCGTTTCATTCACTTACCGGTAACCGAGGAGGTACCCGACGAAATATTGAAAAAAAACTAATTTTTATTATTTCATTTTATTATTCTAGACTCATTTCTGCACAAATAAGAAAATAATTTTATTCTGATGATTTTATCTTTCATTTTAATTAATATAAATTAATTATTATATTAATTGCTTGTGAAAAAATATGAAAATTCGACCCACCCAGAAGTTACTACATATATTGAAGAATAAGTGTGCAAAATATCATTTTCGAAAGTTAAGGGGTTCCTGAGAAAAAGGCACCTAAAGATGGAAAACAAAGGTGATCAAAACGACAAAAAAACTATAAACTTAATTTTTTCTTGTCCGTTTGTTTTTATTGATTCGTTGTTCGATATACCCTACTTTGCAATCTATTTGGAGGCCCTTCCGCTTATCGTGAAACATGTGCAATATGTCGTTAAGAAATGAGTGTAGAATAATAAAAAAACATGTGCGCTTAGACCACACTGCTGAATTGAAACTTCTTTTGGACAAATTAATTAAATTCGGGTTTCGTGTTTAAGTCGAAATGGATTTTGGTAAGAAAAAAATTCTGGGTCACCCTCTAAGAGAGAGATTTCTTTTAATCCAAATTATTGAGTAAAAATCTTTTGGGTCACCCTGTAACAGAAAAAAATATTGTCTTCAGTATTTGGCGCCTGCACCTGCATTTCCTACCTCATTTTAACTGGTTTTGACGTCTTGGATATGTCTGACTTCAGTATTTATTTTCGGTATGGAAACATTTGGAAACGACTGAATTCAGTATATGGCGTCTCCACACTGCACCGACATTTATTTTCGGTATGGAATACATTCCTCTTTATTTTCGGTATAGAAACAATTCTAAATGCTGGCAAGCCAAACGTTCAACCAACATCCGTTACATCAATTTTTGGTTTACCCTCCGCAAAGAAGTTTCACGAATGAGAAAAAGAGAATGATTTTTTTTCCATTCTTCATCGGTTACCTCCTTAAATATGACCGTACCTTACGACCGCCCTTAAATATGATAATGGTTATTATAGATATGACCAATTTATGACCAAAAAAATATTAAATGATTGAAACAATAGTTATAATTAATTACAGCGGCTGTTATAAATGGGTACTGTTACCACTAGTGACCGTTACCACTTGTGACACTTTTAAATTAGGGTTAAGATGCTATAAATAGATCTTCGAGATCAATGAGTTGGCGCTATCTAACAATGGTTATATGAACTAAGAAAATACAAAATATTAAGTCGATAAGTTTAGTTCATCAAGACTTATGTTAATTTCTAGATCTTTTTGTTACCACTTGGGACAAGAAAATATGTATACAATTTAATATACATAATTAAGTTACATAACATGAAATTAAATAAAAAAAAGTATGCATATTAAAGAAGACATTTCAAGCTATAAGTTGGCTTTAATATTTTGGTTCAATGTGTGATTGAAGCCCTAGAATTAATTTCTGAAAAACCATAACTTTTTCATTAATACTACTACCTTGAAATTGATGATACTAAAATCCGATTTATAAGTTACTGTTATACTACATACTATTACAAACTATATAATCATAAAATACATGCTTTTGATTCATCATCATCATCATCTATACCTTTTACTCCTCGAGGGAGCATAGGTGCTTCCATATGGAAGTTTCTATGACTTATTACGACTTAACGATTGAGGATAGGTATAGTTAATCTATCGCTCAACCGTATTTTGTTGTTTCTTTATTTTGATCTTTTAATCCAGTGATTACCAATGAAGCTTCTTGAGTGCAAAACATATACAATTACATACATGAAGCTTTAAAAGCTCGGGCAATTTGGATAAAATGGGTATAGGCGTGGTAAACAGGGATTTAATCCATTGCTGTTGACCAATTACATATTTAATAGCAATGGAATGTGAATTGTTTTTTTTTTATGATACCGCCAGTACACAAGGAGTCTCTGTATAAGAATACTTATATTCTTATACACGGGACCGCCAGCTTTACGTCACTATCCGATATAACGCGGTTTCAAGTTCGATCATTGTGACGATCACAGATTATTAAGATAATAATTTTTTGTGATGTCGACACCTGGATTCGAACCTTCAACCTCCCTCTTCAAAGGCGGGCGTCATACCCATTATGCCATGAAGAGGTTTCTTTTCCGATTAATTTGATATATATGTAACATGTAAATTGGACAAAGTGTTTTTTTGCTCTCAGGTATACTTGGTTGTGGACAGACCCATATATTTATTTCGAGTAGAAAAATGAAAAAAATAAATAAATAAATTCGTGCTTAAACTAACAAATAAAAAAGGAATTGAGGAAATTAATCTGCATAATAATCATAATCACTATCCGAATACGAAGGCACTTTTTTCGGACGTCCTCGTCTACGATCACCACGACTACGAGAGGATGGTAAGACACCCGACGTAGTTGGATTGTATACGATCCGCATCAGCAGATCCGCGTATACAACCCCGACCGCGACCACGTCAAACGCCAGGTGTATAGGCTGCAGCTGTCTTTGGCCAATTATTTGGTGCGAAGTTCCTTCAGAAGTCATCAATATTTGTCAATATTTTAGCACGTCTACGGCCGTGTGTAGTCTCTTTCCAGTGCTTTCAGAAATGGGATAACTTCTTCTTCTTCTAATTGAGTGTACCGATTTCAATTAAGTTGACACTATCGATTTCACTTTGCGGCATTTCGTCTTCAACGACGCATTTTGCATCAACATCCAGCTCAGTTGCGCTTACCAATGGAGGACGGTCGGTGGCAGTAGATGGTACGAAATCACTGTCCATAAAAATGTTCGAATTTGGCGGGTAGACGCCAGTGCACCGAAAGCCTTCTTTAATATTTGAATGAGAAAATGCTCGGATGAATGGCTCTTTCACAATTTCTTCAAAATTGTGAATGGTTATGTTCGTAGCATAGCGGCGCATCCAATCATCGCTTGACACTATAATGGCCATCTTAAATGGTTCAAAAACAGTGCGGTGCAATGGCTGCATTTTATACGTGCAGTGTGGTGGAAATGACAGCACATGAATAGCATTGTCGATGCAAAACGGCATCGCTTCGCTCGGAATGTGCGATTCATGATTGTCCAACAATAGAATAGTTGGGCCTGGAAATTATCCAATAAACTCATGAATGTTTTCTTTGTCATCCACTGATCTAATGTAATCTATTTAAACGTTCTTGAGAAAGTGGAGAACGTAAATAAGTTTTTATAAGTTTTAATTTAGAAAAATTCCTCTCCCATTGCGACGCTCATTGGTAAAGTTACTAGTATTTGCAGAGATACAAAAGTATTGGGAAAGATGTCCATCATATGATGTTGGAGAACTTCCAAATGGCGACAAAATTAAAAGTTCTTGATTTAATTCTTGGCTGGTTAATGTCACGCCTATTTTCATTATTTTGACGCCCGGTAAATTTTTTTCGCGCCTTTAGAGCTAAAAACACTTAACTGTTCTCTTTTTCGCTCTTCCAATTTATTTTCTCTTGTTTGCCCTTTTTATTTTGACAGCCCACCCAGTTTAGCACCCTAGGCGACCCCCTGCTTGGCCTGCGCCTTAATCCGTCTCTGTGTGACCTAACATAAGGCCAACAATTTGCCGATTTTTGAGTAGTTAGTAATCTACAGTTTAAACTATTTGTAAAACTGTAATCAAAATAGAAAGAAGATATAAGACTATAATTTCTCAAAATATTTGAAATAAAATATTACTTAAAACTTAGCAGTTTGAGCATAAAGTTAAGATAGCAATAAAATACGATATTTATTATACGTTGAAAGATTTGGATGGGTAAGATGTAGAGGGATGAAGCTGGGCTGTGTATCTGATAAATCATTATATTATCTTCTTGTGTTCATAATCACCCCCGTCTCCGACGCTTCCAAAATTTATCCACTTCACGCACCTTTCGTGTTATATACGACAAAGATTTTCAAGCGAAAGGTGTAGTTTGGTAAATAAGTATCTATATATGCATACAGTACGGTACAGTACAACGTATACAAATACCTGTATTTTTAATATTGGATTATCCCCTCTATGGAATTTATTTCCTATTTAAATACATAATTTTTTGGTTTTGGTTTTTATGGTTTCTGGTTTTCTGTCGTTTTGTTTGTTTGTTTGTTTTTTTTTATTACATTGGGGGGCGTGCGTTCTCTAAATCATATTTGTATATTGCCCCTCTGAACACCCACTCCGTGTTTGAATTTTTTTTATTGTTTATTCTCAACTCCAAATCTTATCACGGCCAGGTAGATATGAAATTAACTGGTATAGGTAGAGTTATATAATATATTTGTTGAATTATATTTGGTTGATTGTGTGGCGGCTTTATAAGGCGCCTATGTTCAACACCCGTCCATCGGGGCTGCAAAAGTTCTCATGTCACACACATAACAATCATGTTTGGCGCCTGCGGCTTACCTCCCACACCTCTCCATTCTCCCCACTACCTTAATATGAATGAGGCAGGTATGTGGAAAATCGTGAACTAGATTGAGATGCCTGACGAGATTTTTTTGTTGCTTTTTTGATATTTTAGATGGGATTCTGGTGTTGTTCGGTGTGTGCATGTAGGAGGTTGTGTTGGATTCTCCCCAAAAATAGTATGGGGGGATTTACTTTATTCTCACCATATTACGATGTGTGTAAGATAAGTTTGTAAGTCACTGTGCTTAAAGCTTACAAACATATAATCGCATTATCTCGAATATCGAGACGCCTTGTATTTTATATATCGGAAAATTGTTGTGAAAATGATAAAATAAAAGTTGCGCTGTCGTTCGGTTGGCGACAATAAAAAAAAAATCCTTTCCCATATTTTTTTACTTCTGATATTCCCGATGTATATTAACACTATCGAGTGAAATGTGTGTTTGTATGGATGGGGCCCAAGTGTTATTAATAATTCTGCGCTATGTTGGTGGGCAAACGTTATGGATTATTTCTATCATTCGTGTATTATATTTAGGTAGAAGATATTTTCTTATATCAAGATACCTTATAAAGAGATAATACAGAAATTTATATGTCGATTTATCCGACGGTCGTGGCGGTATTGACAGAAGTTTCTTTTTTTTATTTAATTTTATATTAATAAATTGTTGTTTTTGTATTTATCGTAAATAGAAATAAATTATTTATAGTCGATATGCTGGATGGAATATAGAATATAGATTTTCAACCAGTTTCGGTTGCTCGAAACCAACAAAAAAAAAATCACGTTTTGGGAATGTGTCTCGTTTTGGGAAAATTTATAAACGGAAAAACAAACGGACAACACATACCGAGAGTGTCGTGTCAAAAATCTCCCCGCGGCAACCATAATATATACAAGTTTTCACACCAACACCAATTTAGAAGCGATCGCGGAAAAACTTTAAGTAAGAATAAAACGTGAAAAACGTGGTGATATTTTCTCGGTATATTATAATTTTAGAAAATAGCGTTTCTGTTCGTTTTTTGCCGTAGCAATGGGTAGTCGATATCACGGAATATAAAGACTGTTTCATGACGCCATCAACCTTATAATTTCGGAAAATGGTAGTTTAATAAACTGAAACAATTTTGGTGTCCGAAACATTAAGTGACCGGGTGTATGTATATGTATATATGATATTATGGCGGTTAAAATTAATAAAAAATTTTAAAACCATCCCAAGAAAAACTTATTTTATTTTATTTTAATTAATTGTAAGTATAAAGAAATAAAACCGTGAAAATATTAGAATTTAAATTTCGAGGGTTGAGTGAACGTTACTTGTTTAAACCGATGTACGGGAAAAGTGACCGTTTTCATTAAGTGTATGAATAAATTATCTATGGAATTGAAACTTGAAGATTATGTAAATTTTTAGAATATTTATTTTTATAAAATATTTCTATGTGCATCGGAACATTTACATTACAAATTAATATTAAAATAATACTAAAAAGTACAAATCATAGATCACATTATCGATCTGTGCTGGGGAGAAATATTATTTCAACTAATTATTTCAGGCAAAATAAAATATTTTAATTCCACTCGACCTTCGCCAGTAAAATAGTATTTCGAGATTATGTACGGTAACGGACCGGTCAAATAATTCAAATTTTTGGGAGATATGTGATTTTCTAGGGCAGTATTATGATTTCTAGACACCTCGAAAAATTACCGGATAAAATAAATAAATTTAATCAGATATATAGTTTAACCCAGCGATGCACATGACCATTTGTTTATATTTTTAAAAATTAAAGAAGCAAAATGGATGTGGCACTAGCCATGGCTTATTAAATTGTCATTTATGCCGCATTCGATTTTTTGATGTTATTGGCAATACAGATACATAACTGTATAGTTATTTTCTATCGTTTCGTAGGTGTGGTTTCTATACAATTAATTATCACCCCTTGGAATAGGTAGACAAATAAATTCTATAATGCATAGTGCAGGGCCAAGTAGAGAACTCCATGATAGGAGTTGATTCTGGATTAGTAAAATTATTGAAACAACATCCCGATGATGAGTTACTACAATTCCACTATATAATCCGCCAAGAGAGCTTCTGCCATAAGGAAGTTGAACATGTTATGAAAGTTGCGGCTTCGACAATTATTTTTATAAAATCCCGTGGAATATGGCAGTTTAATTTTTTAAACAGAAGTGAGGTAGTTAAGTAATTTAAAAAAATCAGAACGGTTCCTAAATTTAATTGGCGAAATTGAAATTTTCGTGAGTGTAAAAAACTAGAACGTCCCTGATGTCTAAAACTAAAAAGTCCGTATTGGTTAATGTGGCTTAGCTTCTCTGGTTGATATTACTTATCATATAACCATGTTACATATGAAGACTACAGGGAAAAGACAAGGAATGTCACAAAATTTCGAAAATTAAGCTAAGATCGCCATTTAGTAGGGAAATGTCTAAAATGTCTTTAAAATCGATTTTTCTCGTAATTGTTTTTTTGTGACATTCCTTGTTTTTCTCCTGTTGTCTTCATATGTGAACTGGCCAAAGTTCAATTGGTTACTCAACGGTGCAGCCACATTTTGTCTTTTATAAGAAAGTTTCTGAGAAGTGCAATATCAACTTCAAAACTATTAAAAAAAATTGATAACTTATTGATTGAGCCTCCAAGAATCGTTTTTCTGATTTTCAAGAAGAAAAACCGTTGCTAGATTTATTTAGCAATCCTCATGCCGCAAATGTACCCGAATCAATACAGCGAAATTGAAGATTTTCTGAAAATAGTTCAAAAAGCTCATCGAAACCTTTTAATTAAAATATTATTTTATTCATTATGAAATCTGTTTCATATCTGATAAGTAAATTGAAACGAAATCAGAAACCTTCGTTGAAAAGCTCCGAGAAAAATTAAAATCCCTACGAAAGCTTTAATAAATTGAATTGAATTGAATTGAAAGCAAATTATTATGACAAGATCAAGACATTCAGTGTGCTTGTTTGCCTTTCTTGAAAAACTCATCTTTCGGCCCGAAATTATTGCATAAATAAATGCTTTCAATGAGCATTCGAGATTCTTTAAGCTTTATTTTGGAAAAGTTGAAATGTCGTTGAACAGCCATTATCTCGAAAAAAAATAGAATTCTGCACCTAAAAATTAAGTTTCAAACTTAGGGCTTTAGTTGAGCTTTTAATAGTGTGGACAAGCTTTCTGTAAAAATTCCATATTTCATTTAAATTTAATATAGGATCTAAATTCAATTTCAAATTATATAAAATGACATTTTAATTTTAAGCTTTCAATGAGCTTTTGAGATTTTTGAAGCTTTTTTGGGAACATTTCATATTTTATTAAAGGATCGTTATTTAGAACGTGTTAATAGAAAATAAATTTTAAAACGTAAAAAATAAGATTCGGAAAATATTGGTTTCTTGGAGCTTTTGTACGAAAAGTTTAGTTATGATATTTTTGCATTTTTCCTCATTTAATTTATAAATCTGCATCATTACATTTTTCTGGATCCGAAAAAAATTATCGGGAAATCCGGATCAAATATCGCGATGTTCGATATTCAAATTTGTCATTGCGAGCCTTTGTGAATTCTTAATTTTTCTTAGATAAATTTCAACTTTTCGGAAATAATAGATTTCTGTATTTTTATTTAACTGTCAAAGCACCCAATTTGGCCCAAATATCAATTATATCTAAATTCTATCGTATTTCTGTATATGAATGAATGAACCAAATAATACGGTAATGAGTAGTAATCGAGCTAATTATACTTAAAGTGTGAAGCTTTTTCATATTTTCGCAATAAATGTAGATTATTAATATCGGAAATAAATTATATATTTTCTATTGCGCAATGTTTTGTCTTTATTATCATTTATTATTTATGAATTTGATGCAAAATAACCGACAGGATTAGAAAAATTCCTATAACTCGGTATAATTTTTTGGAATAGCCCTATTTGATAATTCTTGGAAGATTGGTAGCCACATTCTATATATTGATTTTCGTTAAAAACACCTATTTATACAAGTATACCAATCTCATTATGTTATGTATTAAATTTTTAATGGAATTCTGAATATTAATCAGAAACATTTCATAAGTCTCGGAACATTTTGGTTGAGGATTGAGGATTGAGGATCTGATTTTTTCTTCATAATATTTGTGGATTTTTAAAACATTTCGGGAGCTTCAAAAAATGTGCCGATTTTTATGAAGTTTTGAAATTTATACAAAAATTTGTAAAATGACATGCTAGAGTGTTGTACAAGAGGATTAAGCTTTTTTCTGGTTGTCAATTTCGACCGATGGTTTACGTATGTCCCTCGGGTACGTGGAATATTTAAATATCGAGGGGAATTTCCCAATATCGAATTTTTGGCGTGATTTTAAAAATAAAAATTTTCAGGATAATCATTTAATATTTTTATCACCCAGATCGCCCTTTAAATGATTCCAGTTCCAAATTTAAAAATTTTAATTTTCTGGGAAATTAACAGAAATTTCTTCGGAATGTTACATTTTGTAATATTTCGTCCCTTATACCCGCTCATCAAACTTCGAGGGTTAACTTTTTTCAAAAATGCCTCTAATCGAGATTTATTCAGTAATTATTTAGAAACAATTCGGTATGATTAGATTTTTACAGTCCCAACGAAAATTTTCTGGAAATTTCAGTTTTTCTCTGAGACTGTCAACGAAATTTCGAATATGACCAATTAAGGCCATAAAACATTATCTTTTTAATGGACAAATCTGTTTATTATTTATTTGGACCATTTTCATCATCTATTATCCCGATATACTAATCTTACCGGAAATTAATCTGGAGATTTCCAAATAATTGTTATAATTTTCCTCGGAATTTCCTACGTTGATCGGACGTTTCTACGTTTTTAACAAATTTTCAATGAATATGACCTTTCCATTAAATTCATTTGTATGATTGGGTTTATGAATCCCATTTAATATCGTCTTAACTACTATTCGGATCATTATATTCAAATTATAATAATTAAAATAGAGATATTTCGTGAATTTTTGAATATTTCATAGAAATTTCATGGTAATTTTCACAGAAAATCGATGTGAAGTTTATTTCTAGAATCTCAATTATCATTGCTAGTGGAGCAAGTACAGTTCTTTGAACTAATTTTTATGCATTTTTATAGCATTTTCCGTTACTGAATATAAGCGCATAGCAATTGTATTTAGATAAGCTAGGTTCAAATCAATATTTACTAAAATTAACCTTGTGATTGCTTAAAATCAATAAAGAAGTTCCATTCTTACCTTACATTGAAGTCAATTAACTGGATTTTATTTGAATTCTGAAGTTAGCTCAAATATAGGTCAATTAATCAATAGGATAATTAATTTCTGATTTTGACACCTAAGTCAACTTTTAAGAAATAAATTACGGCAACTACTTCCTTAAAGCCAGAAATTAATTGACTGATTGTAAGGCTTCAGATCTACAAAAAAAAACGAATCATATTATTTTGTCATTATTTTCTATATTTATTGTATTCATTTCTAAAATAAACGAAATATGTATATCCTAAATCAGTCTCAATCTCAATATTACAGCCACAAGAATGTTAGTTTCTAGCTTTATTTAAAAAACATAATTTAAGTTCAAAAATTACAGATTAAATTGGATGGATTTAGTTATATCACTATTTTGAGCTGTTCGTTTCCTTGAAGGATACATTTTATATCATTGATATGAAGCCAGATTTGGTTGGTTTGAGAAAACTCTTATTCTGTGCAAATGTACAGAGATTCAAGACATTTCCCTACTATTCGCACATTTTACGTTCAGAGTCCCAAATTTGTCCCTAATATTCCCGATCTCTTTTCGATCACATACGACTTTTTATTCAACATATAGAATAACGGGTACATTATTTTGTTTTCGGTTACCATTTTTATCTAGATCTTGGCAATAAAACTGATATTTTGGGGAGCAATAAAGATTGTAGTAAGTCAGACCCCAGACTAAGAAATCCGAGTTTTCGAATATTTCGGAAAATTGAATAGGTTTGTGGAAACCAAACAATTTCCATAGGTCGGTTTCAACAAATTAATAAATAAATTGATAAATTTTACCGTTCAACGGAAATCTATGTAAATCGTAAAATTTGTTGAAAAATTTGAAAATTCTGAAAAGTTTATCATGAAAATCGAAAGGTCAAAATCAAGTATTTTACAAATCCGAAAATATGTTGAAAATTGAAAAATTTCCGAAAATTGTAATTTCTTTAACTCGAAAATGTTGCGATATTCGATAATTTTGAAAATTTGATTATTATGTGAAAACACAAAAAGTTTTTTTTTTTAAAAGACATTAATCGATTTGCTCGTTATGCCAGTTTGCCACTTTACCATTTAAGTGCCAAATTTGGGCCAAAAGAGGGTCTCATATTCTAAATATTCTAGCAATTTTTACACGATCCACACCAAATTATTTCTAAATATTTCATTATTCTGACACAACAAATTACATATAGTCATGACTAAGCGTAGCTGGCAGCGCAACTTCTTCAGACACATATTGTCAAAATTTAATGTGTTGTACTGTATTTTCTCTGCATGTCTCTGAAATTAATTTCTTTTCTTTAACTACTTTTGAAATAGATTGCTGGGTAAATATTATTTTTCAAGTGTCTTTACTAGGACTTTGTTATCGAAATTCGTCTTTCAACCAGTGGGGTTGCGGTCAATATGCCCATTCGGAGTTCAGAATTTTATAACCTTGTAACAATATGTTACAACCTTTAACAGTTTCATTGCAATTTTGTGCCTAACAGAACAATGGAAGCTTAAAATATACTTAAAAGAAATATTTTCCTTAAATATAGAGAAAATTCTGTTTAAAAATGGTTTGCGATTGAGATTTTCGTCCATTTTTGAATATTTGTAAAATTTCGTTTACGGTCTCGAGGAAATACTGAAGTCCCAGAAAATTGTCTTCGGGATTCGAAGAATCCAAACATTCCGAATTGTTTCTATATAATTACTGAATAAATCCTATTAGACGAAATTTTTGAAAAACAGTAACCCCTGGATTTTGATTTGAATTTTCTGAGGAAATGTCTGTTGGAAAAATTAAAATCTTTAAATTTCGAAGAAAAATCATTCAAATGATGATCTGGGTGATCCAATTACATACAAATTTTAAACAGTCATCCTACGAGTTTTATTTTTAAAACGACGGAAAAAATCGATGTACGAATTTGATTAAAACAGAATTTGATTCTAATGATTTTTTATTTTAAATTTTAATCTGCAATTGAAACCTAAGAATTTAATTAAAAATAATTTATGTTTTTCTCAACCAATTTTTACTCTATTTTTTTTACCAATTCTTGCTCTATATTTTTTTGACCAGTCATCGTTCGATTTTTTAGAGTAGCCCAGGTACAATTCTTCAACCAATCCTTTTACTAATTTTTTTCCGACGAATAAGAGTAAGAAAATAATAAGACCAGTCTTAGAATTTTTCCTGATTTTTAAAAATCTTTCTCTTAGTTTTTAGCTAATTAATATATTTTTCTGGTCTCTATCTACTATTCTCGATTTCTTTAATAATTTTTCCTTACATGTTACCTATTTGTCCGACCTTTAATTTCAAATTTTATCAAAATTTAAATAAAAATTCCAAGCTTATTATTAAAAAAAATATCAATCAAAAATCATCAATATTTCGATCAACTCCAAAAATTGTATCGAAGTCGAAACTTTAATAAACAATTCCTGTATCATACGAAAATTTTTTAAATTATAAATTATAGGTTGGAATTATAAGTAAAAATTACAAAATTTAGTAAATTATAAATATACCGACTTTTCCTCTACAATTTCCTTTCTCCATAATTATAGAAATACTATCGGCATTTTTGGACTTTTTTCAACATTTTGGCTGACGATTTCCGATAATTCGCGAAATCTATAATAACTATTCCCGCATTTTTTTATCATCTCTAAATTTTTAACGACAATTTCCCGACTTCTTCCCAAATATACCCGAATTTGGATCGACCATTTCAGATTTTTCCTCGATTTTTTTGACTTTTATTATTATAAATTGCACAGAAAATTTAATCGATATTCCAACAACGGCCGTTAATTTTTTAACGTAAAACTAATTCAAAAATACCCTAGAAAAGGTCGGTAAAAATTGGAGTTCATAAATTTAATGAATTTTCCAAAATGTGTATATTTAAAATATTGACGTACCGTATGTGACGATAAATTTTAAGCCCAACTCAAAGAGCCTGATACAAAAGCAGTCAATGCATTGATTTGAAAATAAAAATGGTTAAAATTTATCAAATAAAATAATTTGAGTATTGGTTGATATTTCGGATGTGCTTTACGCCTTATACGAATTAGACTGCACGCCACTGTTTAAAATTACGCCAAAAATCGTATTAAGAAATTTGGTTTTCTGAATATCGGTTATCGTCTTTCACAAACTCAAAGAGTTTCGAAAAAGTTTTCACTTTCCACATTATTAAATATATGTTTTCCCCCGCTTGGCCATATTTCAGAATGTGCGCTCTGTCCCTTCTGCGCTTTAGACTGCGCGCCACTGATTTTAACTAACTTGATATTCTTTTCAATCATAATTTTAGGACTTCGACCAGATTCCTACTTCCTATAGATTATTTTCTCGTGTAATATTAAATAAATTGTACATTGGGGCCCACCTTCGATCTTAAGTTGATCTCGAAGTAAGTTTCTACCCTTCTCAGGCAATACCACATGTTTAATACATAAAATTATTTATATATCGATTTTTATTTAGTATTTTAGGTAACTTGATCATTTCCATCTTGTATCCTTGCACCCTCATTTAACATCGAATAAAACTCGCCTCTATTGCTCTCATATCTTTAATTTCATATTATAGACAGACATATACTATTGTGATCAATTAATAAGGTGAATTTGGTTATCTTTATTTTTTTATTTTAAATCAATTCCATGGCCTTCAAAGCAGTGTCGCCAATTCAAGAAATTCATGGGGGAGGCAAAGAAGAAAGGGGGAGGGGGGGCGAACGAATAATAGACACAAATTTTCATATATTTATTTAATTTTGGTAAAAAAGGCTTTATTTTCGATATATATTCAAAGTCTTGAGAGGGGGGGGGGGGGGCCCCCCCCCCC
>JANTOP010016583.1:0-13982 GCA_027564815.1 Symmerus nobilis | reverse complement strand
AAAAATTTAATTGGTGTTTAAGAAGCCTCTTTTAAAAAAAAATTTGATTGTACGAAAAATTTTTCCTACGAGTGTATGTGGGAAGAACAATTTTTGTGCACATTCCACGAAAATTTAGCAATTCAATACGCTGCAATATGATTTGTTATCAAAATATTTCAAATAACTTTCACATAAATTATCTATCAACCAAAGCTCCAGAATAAAAAATTCCCATAAATATGTAACAGTGCAAAAGCTTCTTATATATAATTATATGTGTTTCGTACTCAAGATAGCTTCGTTGGTAATCACTGATTTAATGTAATTTCCAAAAAATTGCAATCTGTGCAAATAGATATTATTACAGTTGTTGAGTTGTACAAATCTGTGATTGTTTATGTGGAATCATTAGCAGAATTATATTCATATTACGAGGAAAAGGCTAAAAATATCTCAATAATCATATCTTTTAAAGCACAACGTGGAGCAAAACCAGAAAGAATATATAATGGTGATAATCCAGCTGATAATGAAAATATAATAAACAATTTCAAGAGCAAATCCTATTTAAAGATTATTTCATACCTTGAAGTGGATATTCAAATACGTTTTGAACTATATTATTTTTTCCATGAGAAATTTGGTTTTTTATATCATCTTGATCGAACATCGCCATCCGAAATTTTAGAAAAAGGGAAAAGTTTGTATGCTTCGTATGAAATGGATACAGAAATATTCCTTATAGATTAATTTAAGCAAATATTTATCATCGAATAATAAGTTTTAAGCTCATTTCTTGAATTAAGTCGTATATGAAGAAGATTAACAAATTATTAATCTTAATATAACTAATAAAATTGATAATCTTTATTGTGCACTCAGGTTACAAATTGCTCGGCTGAGCGTAATTTCTCGTTATTGAAGCATTTGAAAAAAATGAATTAGATTTTATTGATTTAATTGATACTTTTACTGATGTGAAAGTCAGAAGGAAAATGTAATTATTTTAAAATTATTAACATTTTCGTATTTGTATACAAATAAATAAATCGCATAAATTGCATACATGAAATTATTTCTTCAATGCTATAGGGCGCTCCCTACTTTTGGCTTAGGGGCGATTAAGACCCAAAGATGGCTCTGATCATAGAATATCCTTTAGGCTGCGAATAGATTGAGCGCGAGAAGCTCAGGCGAGGTTTCGAGGTACGAAGATTTCCTCGCATCAAAAAATATTATTAATCAATTCAAAATACTGGAATTTATTCGGTTCATCCAGTAAATCTGAGAAGATCAAGTTACGGAGAATTTCCTTACCTAAAATTAAAAATAAAAATGACGAAAACAATATGTTTTCTAGCAATCAGGGTCGCCAGCAATATAGTTGTATGTATCGTTTATTACCGCCTAAAACAAACACACTTACCATTCCATCCCAACACGTTCCCGTCGTATATTAATATCATGGAGGTATTACCAGGCCTATGCATATGAAATGGGCCAATAATTATATAATTTAATAAGAAAATAAAACGCTTTTTTAAATTGGAAAGTAAAACCTATTTTATTCAAAGTATTGTCCATCGCTTTCTATATATTTTGACCATCTTTCAGGCAATTGTAGATCACTCCAAAAAAATTTTTTACGTTTTGGATTCTCAAAATAAATCCGTTTTTCTCATCACCAGTATCAATGCGGTGCAAAAAGACAATTCATTCGTTCATTATCATTCGTTTCGTTCGTTGGAACAAAATTTCGCTGGTGTTTTTTCAGTTTTCTTTCTGCCTTTCAGTCAATTCGTGTGCCACCAATTTTCCTAACTTTAGAACTTACTTACGCTCTAGAGCGTATTAAAAAAAAAAATTTATAAAACGAAAATCGGCCAATTAATTAGCTTACAATTATCTGATTTCGTTTCATTAAATATTTTAAATTGTGTTGTTAATAAATATGACTCAAAATTGTCCAGTGTCCAATTGCGGGAATTGATAGATAATAAGAAATAACTTTTCCATACGCCAGTGGTGTGCAGTCTAATAAAACTTTATTAAAACTTAAAACAATTTTTATTTCTGTATATTGCTGTGTTAACATACTCTAAATTAATTTATATGATAACTTCGAAGCGCTAAAGACGTATACTCGTATAATTAGATCATCCATAACGTCCCATAAATGATTCCTGCAATTTACAAATTGTATACTTTTCCGCGGAATTACAGATATTTCCTCAGAAAGTTATATTTCTCTTAAATATTTTGTCATTTTTAATATGAACAAATATGTATTTAATAGTTAGGTTTTTTCGAAATTTAGCTACTATTTTATGACTATGGATTTTAGCCATTCATAAATTAGTTAGACTTGAAATTATGGATGAAATTGAATTAACATTTAAAGGAATGTGATTAATAATTTCTTCATTTTCCTAATATATATCAAATTTTTATATTAACTTTCTTGATTCCTTTGTTATTTAATATCTAAAAATTATGTCTAGTTGTGATTTTTATATATTCAATTTCAAACGAAATTTCATTTAATTTTAAAATTCAAATTCAAATTTTCACTAACGACAAAAATACGTGGACCGAAAGTTATTAGTGATGTTTTAATAAAATGCTAATAAAATTGATTAAAGTTGTAACATTTTATTAACGCATTAACCCCTATTGGGTATAATTATACCCCCGATTAGAGCTAAATCTCGAAACATATGAATGATAACCACCACATTTAGGCTTATTGTATTAGATAAAGAAAAAATGTTGCTGTAAAACGTCCATTATACAATAATTGACACATTGATAACTCTAAGGTTTTCTTGGCTTTTTAGCGGGTCAAAGTCATTAATTTCAAATTCGTTAATAATGTTCATACAAAAATATGTGAAAAATTGGAAAATTGGGGACACACCCCAAAATAAATTTCAACGGAATCCGAAAAGAAGGCCATCCTTAAGACCCAACGCCGCGCAATGAGATCCAATACGCTAAACGGGGCGTATTCCCCCATCACCGTTACTTAGAATATACTTCATTGTTATCTGTAATGTTGATACCGATACGATATCGAAATTCATTTAGTAAGTAAAAAATCGCAAATTTTCGAAACAACTATAATTTTTCATAAAAGCAAAACCGACTTGATTGATTTAGAAAATTTTCCGACTAAAAAAAATTTGGAAAAAATCGAGAGAAAATGTGGGGGACCACGACGTGAGATACCCTGTATATATTCATTTGACATTTCGCTATTTACATCTTACCAATGTTATTTGTTTATCAACAATTTCATTTGCCAACTTGAATAAAATAAATTAAATAATTTTAAATTGATTTTTTGTCGGTTTCCCAGCAATTTTTTAGAATGGCTGATAACAGCAGCCTTATCCTAGCATTTGAAAAAGATTGCCACGATTTAATTGCGGCTTTTACGAGCCACCAATCAGAGGAATTTCAATATTTTGTCACCGAATGGAAACGTTTAAATTTCCATTATATTTTCTTGTAAGTTGGAATTTTATGATAGAAAACGGTAATAGGATTGATTAACCTACCTTATTCCTTTCACACAAATAGTGGGTATCCTTGTATGCAGGAGCTCGTTCAATTCATCCAAACAGCCCTGTTGGTTGTTAAGAGTATTCTGTTGAAAGCCAGTAGTCAATTGGAACGGATTGGAGCGATTTACCTCCTATATTCTATGTATTTTAAGCAACCACCAAGGGAGTACTGTAAAATCCGAGTAATGTACAATGAATGGATGGTTATAAAGAATTTTTTCGAAACGGTCGATGTGCCGCAGGTGAAATTAGTCATTTGGAAATTGGTTCAAAGTAATGCTTTTAGGTGAGTAAGATATAAAGCAATTTTCCTGGTTTCAATTGATTAGTTGGATTGATTTTTAGTTATTGTGCCTATCATCAAGAGCTTGGGTTGGAGAAATACGTCCAAAAAGGAATCGATTCCCAGAAGATAAATGCAACCAAACCATTCAACAAATTCAATACGTACATTGAAACAAATGTAGCTAAATTAACGGATGAGGACACCGGGATATTGTCGGGGATCGACATTCTTCAGGTTGCCTACAACGAAATGAAAGAAAACGTACATATTGCTGGACCATCGTCACAACGTAGTCAACTCCTTCCTCCAACTACTATTGCATCGGAACTTCTATCCAGCATAGAAAAGATTGATAATTATTTCAAACCGACGTTACTTCGTGACATAACTGACGATTCGGACGATGCATCGACGGATGGAAACGACGATGAACGAGATGAAAAGAATATTGGTGTTGAACGGTTAAAAATTAAACAGAAAGCATTCGTAGTTGATGGAAAAACGAAAGGAAAACCAATATTGAATCCTGAACCAAGTAAAAGGGTCATTATCATCGACGACGAGAAAGACGTGATTCAATTGAAACCAAAAAAAACATACACGAGGAAAAAAATCATTAAGCCAACTTATCGGGAAGAAGTAGAAGGAGATAGTGTTGTGATCGATAACCTACCGGAACCAACTGTTGATACCAAAGGCAAGAAATCAAATAGTAAGTAAATTTTTTAAATATAATCGAACTATTCACATTTTCTAACACACCAAATATAAAATATTTCGGCGATGCTAAGTATGGATGCACCAAAAAATAATCCAGCTACACCTCCGATTGATACAACCAAATCTAACTTAGTTACCGCTAAATTTCGAATATAACGTTTAGTTGGTATATCCACAACATCCACAATAACCGTAGGTAATTCACCGATTATATTTATCGGGGTTGTTTCTACAGATCTTCACCGAGCAAAATGTAAATTTCGAATTTGATCAATTTAAAATCAGATTATTTACCCAACTTGATTTATTTCCATTTCGATACATGACTGTACACATAACGTTTCCTTGTTGTAGTGCTTACTCTTCATTATTTGGGTAATTTCATCTGAAATTGATCATTTTATTATGAAGTAAAATATATTTTTAAATAATTACGATTCCCCAGGCAGTTTAATCCCGTATAATCACAGAAAAGTTCTTCATCTATAAACATACAATTTTAAATGATAAATAATAATTTAACAGATTTATTATAGATTTATTACAGTCGTCCGGTGATGATGGGATCGTACAATTACAATAATTTATCTCCGTTTGTATACGTAAATCGATAAAACACGATGAGAAACTGTACGGTTGATATGATCCGATGAGTTTTTCATCAGGGAAACGGCACGCACGTTGATCTACGTGAACTTCGCTAACACTTGGCGAATTCATAATTTCAGTAGTCTGTGAATTTTAATAATAAATTTATACTCTTTATCTAAGTCAAATTTACTCGACGATGAAAAACCCATTATTCTGCCACTTATTGAACGCCCCTTGATATTTCTAATAAAGTTTGGTTTTCTAAACTCAAAATTTAGTCCACAATCCGATAATTGGGACAAAAATAAAAATAGGATAATTCAATAAAATTCCGGAATTATCCTGAAATTCAACCATTTGAAAGATATTTGAAAGTTTTGTGAAATTCATGAAAATATCCAAAATAACCGACAATTTAATTAAATCGGATTTTTGGAATATTCACGTATATTCAAAATTTTTGAATTTTTATGAAATTTTCCGAGTTTTTCAAATTTACGAATTTTCGTCGTAAAATTCCTATTTTACGAATTTTTCCTAAATTTTCGGATTTTTACGGAATTTTGAAAAATCCAATTTTTGTCCGAAATGAGATTGTCCGATTTAACTGAAGTTTTCCAATTTTTAAACATCCCATTTTGTAATCTTGAATTTTTAATAAACAAATTCGGTTCTTAACGAAATTATCGGAATTTTATGGAATTTCCTAGAAAATTACCATCTGGGATACATAATCCATTGGATAGTGATGGGAAATTCACTTTTCTTATAGTGAAAACGTTCAAAAAATTAAATAAAGATTCGAGAAGATTATACGAATATATTTTCAAATAATACTTTTTACTTAATTTACTTACAGGTTTCGAGATCCAATGAATCAAAAAGAAAAACCTGGCATTTTGGTTAGAAAACTGTTGTAAAAATTGAGTCAACTATCGATAGTTCATGGTCCTCTCAGACAGTTTCAATTGCTTTAGAATTTTAGATTATACACATTTTATTTTATATTAATATAAGCAATGACTTATAAATTACTTCGGAGGTCTCCTCTTTCGACCAATGGAAAATCCTATCCTATATTTTACTGTAAACCTCCCTCTTCAAAGCGGGCGTCATACCCATTATGCCATGAAGAGGTGTTTGCTAACGATACCAATCTGATATTAGTTTTCCAAAATTTTTAAAAGCGACCAAATGTTAAAGAAATTGGTTGGAAATTGTGGGATATTAATTGAAAATCCACAATTAAATTTTGAAAAAATCTCTGTTTGGAGATTTACAGATTTTATGGAGCAATGAGTAGCTCTTATCGGAATTCGAGAATTCGGAATCCTGATAACATATTATTTTTTTTCAATTCCTTCCAATTTCCATGAAATGATTCTGAATGAAACAGAGATTACGGGGTTTTCATCCAAAGCAATCGAGATTTTATTGATTTAATAGAACAGAAACAAGAGCCAAAATAATTAATATTTTATTATTGTAATTTATTATCGTATATATTTTTTATTACCTTAATTTGCAATTATTACTTATTATCTTTACGCTATTACTTTTATAAAATTTTCTTTATTCTTTACCATGTCAATTTTGGGGCGAACCAAAAAAGAAATAATGAAGTGTAGGACCCCTTCCTGGGATTTAAAAAAGGAATTCCGTTTATTTTCAATTTATTTAATTTTTATAACACATTTTTGGAATTATATGGAATTTCGGAGATGTTTCACAAATTTTCTGGGAAATCGGATTAATCGGACTGATTTTGCAAGATTTTCCTAATTTTTCTCAAAATTTCATCTGACTCACTCTCCACTCAACTTTCTATTTACTCCGACTATTTCTAGACGTTTATTACTTTATTCTATTACATTTCCGATTTGCCGACAATCTTTGATATTTTCGGCTTTTTTAAAACCAAAATTCGGGAGAATTTAGACATAAAGTCGGGGAGAAATTGTTAAAATTCCAAAAAATCGGGAAAAGTATAGAATAGGCCGGAAAAAGTCGTTAAAACATAATAAATTAATTTGATGTAAAAACGATATAAAAATGAATAAATTTCAACCTTAAATATAAAGCTTTATTATAATTATAAATTTCCCACAGAGCTTTTTCCCGAAAATTTTACATTTCATTTAAATTTCATTTCAATTTAAAAAAAATTAAAAGCTCCTGATAAACACTTTGAAATTATGTAGAGCTTTTATAAGAAAATGTGAGATTTCGTTAACATCAAATTATTAAAGTAGAAAATCGATTTCAAAACGTATTTATTTAAATCTGAATGTAAAGCTTTCTTCGAGATTTTAATTTACCACAGAGCTTTTTAATGAAAGTTTCCAATTTCATTGAAATTTATTTATCAGGAGATAAAATAGATTTAATAATGACTAAAATAATATTTTAATTAAAAGCTTTGGATAAGCTTTTAGAAGTTTCTTAAATCTTTTTTTAGACAATTTTAAATTTCAATATTATGGCGATGGAAAATAGATTTTAAAACGGATAACTTTAAAACCGAAATTTAAAGCTTTCGTAACGCTTTAGATTTCATCACAAAGCTTTTAAATGAAAATTTCGAAATTCATAATAAAAATTAAATTCCATTCCGACTTTATTAATATTTTAAGATGATTAAGATTTAAGACTCTTAAAAGCTTTTAAAACTCTCTTAAAGCTTTTTTCAGAAAGTTTTAAGATCCAATGGCGTTAAATTTTTAGGATAGAAAATAGATTTAAAACGTATAATTTTAAACCCGAAATTTAAAACTTTCTTAGTACACAAAAAATTCGTAATTTTCTTGCTGATAGGTCTTCAACTAGATCTTCCCCTAGAACTACCTTAACACTAATACTATACTTAACTATACTCCTTAACACTAATAAAAATCTGAAAAAATCTATCGTTTTTGGTTTTGAGGTATTTTCAGTGACTAGAGGTCAGGATGTGCAAGGTGAAAATGTAACGTCCCATTTAAAAAAAAATAATTTATACGACGAATACAAGAAATATTAGTGAATTTAGAAACACATAAAACATACAATTTGGAAATAGCTGCAATTTTTCAAACTTCATTGCATACAATTTCACGACGGATGCTCTGAAGATGATTTTTCAAGTTTAATAATTTTTAGAAATATCAGCATATTAGCATAATTTTAAGCGAGAAAAATTTGGAAGAATAATTGTAACTTACCCGAACCATAACCGTTAGCGTTGTATCTGATTTCAACAAATTGAAGAAGTTTATAATATTAAAATATGGAACCTCCTCAGGACTATGAATATAGAGCTAAAATAATGTAAAAAAATATTTATATTCAATTACTATTAATAAGAAAATAAATAATATTAATTACAGTATAAGATACAAATTCTAAATCAATATACTTAAAAGTCAATCTTCGATTATCATGAGTTCGATTATATTTCAGTGGAAGATTATCCATATTAAGATCACTTTATAAAATTAGTAAATAATTATCTGATTAATTATTAAGAATATAATGAAAATGAAATTACTGATAGGAAATGCTATTCGCCGTAAAACAACGTCCCATTTCTGTTTTATGTAACTTAAAGAAATCTTCACAATTCCGATCTTCACCCAAATAGGTTACATTTCTTAATATCTCAGAGCAATGATGTGGAAGCAACTATTTATGAATTTTTATTAATTATTTAAAATTATAATTTTAAAACGTTAGAATAATCTACCACATTATTCAGAACTTTCCAATCTATTCCACACGTTTCATTCAACATTTCACAATATTCTAACGGTTCCATTCGACTATTTGGATTTACAAATAAATAATTATGAACGTATTTTATGTAACTCATTTCTCTGTCAAATAAAAACCCAAATTTAAATATAAAGCTTTAAAATAATCGAAAATAATAATTAATTACTTTCTTGGTATAGATATGTTATTTGCAGCCATATATTCCCTCAGAAAATTCTTTATTCTAGTCGTCCGTCGACCTTTTACCATACAAATCGATATAGCTGGATATGTATGTTGCAAATGCAAAAAGGACGTATCCACATTTATGTTAATACTACTTTCATAGAAATGTTTAATCGTTACTTGGTAGATTAAACTCATTCCAACTGCTGATAAGATTAGCACTATTAACCAGAAGAATCTGTTTATAGAAAGGAGAATTCCCTTAAGAAGGTCAATTAATTTAAAACGTTTGTTACGTAAAAAAAATTATTTCTGATTCTTTAATACAAATTAGGTAGACTACATAATTTTTATAAAATATAGACGCTTAGAACTAAAAGAAGATTATTTATTATCTTAAGTAAATAGGATAATTTCTATAAATTTTCTATAGTAAAGTTAATGCTTGAATCTCTCTTACTTTCCGTATATATTACATCGATCACCCAAATATCTAATGCCATGCAAATAACCGTTATTTAAGAAGTATCTTAACCTTCCCACAGATTGTTTTTCATTCATAATCAAAATAATCGAAATTTTTTTCCGAAAAGTGAAATTATAAACACAATAGACTAATAGTGAAAACTATACAATTCCGGATATACAATAGATAAATCTGCATTCAACCAGAAAATATTACCATTAGCCATGTATTTTGTATATACAATTCGCGTGCATTCCAATTGTCATATTAATGCATAATTTATGTAAATTAATCGTTATTTAATCTTTAATCTTAATTAACGGTTGTAAATACTATTGTAGATAGTTTTTAATTTTTATCGTAATTTAATTGATTATATATGGTAAATTGTTACAGTCTGGGTCTAAATAACCAACCTTTTAATATTAATTTAATATTTCATAATCTTTATGTGAGAGGGCAAATAACTGGGAATATTATAAAATAAAGAATAACTTAATATTTTAGGTTTTCAATAATTTAAAATTAATTATTCATTCCAAATCGGGTGGCATCTCTTCAACGGAATATGTTTGTTCGACGAAAGTTGTAACGGGTCCCAATACATTTTCCAAATAATCTGAGAATTCTAAACATTTTTGCCTAAAAGAAAAGCCATTTAATTATTTCAATATTTAAAAATAAATATTGTAAAAATATTACTTAGTATTTAAATCATATGAACTACCCCATAGGACCATGCCATCCGCTCCATTCATTTTCATTGCATTTATTGCCGCATAAGTATCAGACTAGAAAAATTATTATATTTAAATTAAATTCATTATACATGTAAATTAGATTTTCAAATTTAAAAAACCTCCGATAAATAATTTAACGTATCCGTAAAGACATAACGATAGTACACCAGAATGTGGGGTTTATCAGATTTGTACGATTTGTTAGCTAATCTAATCGCTTCTCGAACCCTACCGCTCACCATTCTTGGTCGATCATTCGGTTTTATTGATTCAGCCATATAAACTGATGGAAAGATGATGTCAGAGGCATCATATAACCATTGGGATCTATATACGAAAAGAATAATAATGTATTTCATTTACTTATAATTAAAATGTATATGTAAATTACCCATCATTTTCTCGTTTAATATACGCTGCACAATCGTCTATATAAGTTCCTCGCCCATTGAAGCAAAACGGTAATCCATAATACCCCCATTTCGCAAACGGTCTCATCACTTTCGCTAATTTGATCGTTGCGCTCATAAACGTATTCGCTCCCTCTTCAAATCGACGAGCAGCTTCCCCTTCAATGCGACGCTGTGACCATGCCCAATGTTTCATGCGTACCATTTGTATCGATAAATCTTTATACGGTTGCAGGGCGCCGAAATTTTGTCGGTACACCGGTCGCCATGATTCAAAATCAATAATTGCCAGACCATCGTTTTCCGGGTCTGGTATCAATTCGTTAATATGTTGCTTCAGAATGTCTAAGTGTTCGGTTAAATTTCCCTCTTGCGGGATACCGCCGTTACGTAGAAATAATTCCTTTGACGATGAATTTTGGAGAAGGGCCGGAAATTTACCGGGATCGTATAAAATTGAGATGCGATTGCCGCTAAAATTAATGATTAAAATAATTAGGAAATTATATTATTTAATTTAAGATTGGGGGAACGGGAAAACCCAATGTAATTAGCATTAAGAATTTATTTTTTTAATATAAAACCTAAAATAAGAACCAGTCTAATTATGTATTAACTATTTTCATTTATTTAAATTACATTTCCTTCCAAACTAATTAATGAGAAAAGTTATTTCGGAAAAAGTATTTATCGTTCGTATATCCTTGGTTTCTATTAACTAAAAGTTTTTATTTTTAACTGAGTCCTTGTATTTAAAGTTTCAGATCATATTATGTGAGGAATATTTTATGGAAAATTGTATTTAAAAAAAGAAAATTTATTCTGGAGTTGGAGGTGAAGATGGGGCAATTTTAACTGGGAAATTGTTGAAAGATATACATTCAAATATGTTTCGTGAAGATAGGAATTTTTAAATACGTTTTATTTCGAATAATTTGACTGTCCTTGATCCCAATTTTAATGTTCACAAGTGAAAATAATTTATAAATAATTTCAGATAAAAATCAACATTTTCTATTTGAAAATAAAAGTAAACCCCCGATTTTAATTTAAGAAAAAAAAAACTTAGGAAATGGTCGGGGTTTTCGACTTTTCATATAGGAGATGTTTTAGAAAAATTTAGAAGGATATTTGATCCAAAATATTTGGCTACAAATTGAAAATGTTTTCAACATAATAGGGAAATATATATAATTTAGAAAATATCGTGGAAATTGTAAAATTTTATCAAACTTAATTCGTAAATTTAATGGAAATTTTAATATTTCATAAATATTCGAAGAGATTAAAAAAAGTGGGAAATTTTATAAAAATTGCATAATTTCATAGGGTTGGGAAAAAAATTCACAAAATTTCATGAAAATCGTTACACTTCGAATACAATTTAAAAAAAAAACTAATATTAAAATCGTATCCAATAAAATATACCCTTCAAAGGACATAGGATATCCACATCTGCTAACTCGATTAATATTTTGAATAAAAATGAACAAAGTTGTTTGTAATACGAATCATAAGAACATTAAGAACCAACGAAACCTAAAAACTATTTTCTAAATATCAGTAAAAAGCAAATTTAAATTAAATAAATTCAAGATTGACAGTTATACATTTCATATTTCCATTTATAATTAAAAATTAGAAATATGGAAAATGATCAACTATCCAAGCCAAATTAGATGAACTTTTCTTACTTCTTCTTGAACTGGGAAATAATCAATTTAATTTTGCCGGGACTTCTCCCTGAATTGCTTAATTTTTCCGGTAATTTTCCCACTCATTTTCTCCTTAATTGGACTGTTTACCGAATCATTTTGATTGTTTCCCTAATTTTTTCGATTAATCTAAGTTTTTAAATTGAATTTTTGAATTTCTGACCATCTCGTTGTTTTTTTTATTTTTGTTGGATTTTCTAGACTTTTTCCAACTATTTCGTCCCAACCTTTTGTCCTTTTCGTCACCATATTACAGGCATTAATCATTTTTTGGTCATATTCTGACTTGTTGGGGCTAAAATTAGGAGATATGAAGTTATGGGTCACATCCGTCCCGTTTTTCCATTTCTTTCGACTTGGATTAATCGATTTCCATTTCCTACTATTTTGCAACATTTTTCGGGACTATTACTCATATATGGAATTTTCTCTGATTTTTCTGGTCTCTTCGGGGCCCAAATGGTCCGGGAAAAAATTAGAAAATCCAGAAATTTGGAATAAAACCCGAAAAGTACCGATAATGAAGGGGAAAGTCAGAAAAATGTTATCAACAACTCGTTTAAAGTTGATAAAAGTCGGAAAAGGTTGGGATAGTTGGTAATCAGCAAGGAAAAGTCGTATAAGGTGTGGAAAATTCCGGAGAGATCCAAAGAAAGCAGAAAAATATCTATGTTTTCTCGTGACGTGAATTTTAGATGAATTATGTAGATGAATTTCCATTCAATTTTCAATATATTTCTTGATTGCAGAAAATTTCACGAAATTTCATTCATAAATTTAATTGATTTCCAAAATATCGATTTTCAATAAAATAAAATATTTGTTAATAATTCTCTTGAATTTGGGAACCATTTAGTAGATAAACTGAATTTCCCGGAAATTTTCTCCAAAATTTCAAAAATCTGAAAACGGAAAATTGTTCTTAAAAGAATAATGAAGAAAGTAATTTCCCATAATTTCAAAAAAATCAACCCCTAAATTTTGACGGATGATTTTTGCCGAACTTGGATTTTATATTTTTACTTTCATTTTGCATTTACTGAAGTTTGCCTGAAATTTTCCCACCATTACTTATTTTCCCCACTTTCTTTCTATTTTCCTAAATTTTCCGGAATTTTTCCGACATTTCCACATACTTTCCCGATGTGTTTAAAAATAATGATAAATTTATAATTTAATCTACGAATGAAAAGATAGGTCACACTTCATTTGATACAAATTTGGATTCCAACTACTATTAACAACTAACAATTAACGACTTAAAACAGGTTGATACTAACTAGTTAGTTACTTAAATTTACGAATTTGCTCATTATACATAATATAGATTCCTAGAACCCTATCATGTGGCCCTCCGAGATTTTTTCATTTTCATGCGGTCCTCTACACTGATAGGGTTGCCCTGCTATAATTCGTCGTGAATTAAATAATTTTCTAAGCGAAAGATATTAAAAAAAAATTGTTTTAAGGTCAGAACCCTCATACGGAGGGCAACAAAATTTGTCTCTGGCATCTAGATTTAAATAACAAACCTTGTTAGTCGAAATACCAAAATTAAATAAATAAATATATGAAATGTTGGAGCCTATTA
>JANTOP010016572.1:0-13991 GCA_027564815.1 Symmerus nobilis | reverse complement strand
ATAAAAGCAACGAAAAAGAAGCCACGCATTTGTATGCAGGTGTTCATATTGAAATCACTGCTCCCAATATGAACACAATTCCAATATCAGGAACTTTTGTAAAGAAGCTCTGAATAATGTTATAAATCTGTGAAGAAGCTTTAAGCTTTCAATAGAATTTTAGTATACGTTTTCAAATCTAATTTTTATCCGAATAATTAAATTTTAATTAATTCTGGAAGTTTTAATTCGGAAAATATTGTCTGGGAATTTTTTCAAAATTTGTAGAAATATTCTAGAATTTTTTAAAAACGTGTTAACTTTTTCTGATATTTACCAGAAAATGTTCCAGAATCTTCCAAAAAGTTAGTAACAAAATCTCATCGTTTACTTAAAAATAATCTGATATCGTTAGATTAAACAATTTTTTTTTGAAAAACATGTTGTCCTATCAATTTTTCATAAAATTTTGAACCGAAATCTGTCTAATTTGTCGCATTTCTTACAAATCGTAGATTTCAAGGGATTTAAAAAAAATAAATTGTCAGAGAAACCCTTGACCTCAACGAATTGGTATATTATTTAAGTCGCCCTCTATTTTAAACCCATTTTGAATTAAAAATTAGTTCAAAAATTGGTTTTTTCTGAAAAGTACCCATTTTTTCTGTGTATCGACCACTATCTTTGGAATTCGATTTTTCAAAAAAAGTTTCACCAAAAAAATAAAAATATCAAACCTGCTAATTTTTTCTTTTTTTTTCTTGCCCGCCGCCGTGCCGGTTAGCAAATTGTTCACAATTTTTTTTTCTCTAAATAACCAGCGGACCAAAATACATCGCTTGATTAGAATATTTTGAACTTAGAAATTCTTAGAAAAATGTGCACAAAAATCAATCGAATTTTTTTGAAATTCTTACAAGTTGATTTTCGACAGGATTTCAAGAATTTGAGTTGTGATGGGAGATCCTTAGGTTATGGAATTCATAGACGTGATCTATGTTATCCCCTAAATGAATCCATTTCGAAATTTAAAAAGAAATTCTTGCTTAGGAAATTTTCGAGTATATAAATTTAGAAGTTGAACCAGATGTACCTCATATTTGCCTGCTTTTTTTTATTTTGTCCTTGGATCACGAAACCTATTGAAAACTTCATTATTTTTCTAGTTAGTTTCCTGAATCTTAGCACATAAACCTGAAATGACTGACAATCAGTTAGACGGACCTTTAGAGAAAATATGTTAATTTTTGCAGTTAGAATCCTGAAATTTAGAACAGATGCTCATAAAGGATCTATAATTCGATCCAAGTACAATTTATTATATTTTTATTCAGAAATTGCCGAGAAATTTAATCTAGAGATTGCGAAAAAGAAATGTCCATTAACCGGTGGCTGAAACTTAAAACTTTCCTTGGGCTTTTTTAAAGAGCTTTTGAAAGAAAATTTCAAATACCATTTTAATTTAATTAAGCGAATTTAAAGTAGATTACAAAAAAAAAATTGTAAAGTTGATAATTAAAAGCTTTCAATGAGGTTTGGAAACTTTTATGTAGATTTTCTACAGAAAGCTTCACAAAACTTACAGAGAATCTTCCGTCAAAAGCTCTACATACACTTACGAGCTCAACGAAATCTCTAAATTTTGAATCGAGTTTTTTCCTTTTCGAATTCTAAATATTTATTCAAACAATTAAAAGTTAATAAAATCCGAAAGTTTCCTACAAATGTTCCATAAAAGCTTAGAAGCTTAATGAAAGCTCACAATTTTATAAGTATTTAAACCTATTTTCCATTCAAATAATTAAATTGTAACGGAACAGAAAATATTTGTTTGTTTGTGGTGGGCAATATTTCAAAAAGTTTCGGGAATTTTCACTACATTTCGTAAATGACTTCGAAATCAGCCCTCGAAATTGACGTTGGTTGCGTTACAAAATATTTGAACACGTTTTGATTTTTCCCCATACAACCAAAGGATATAACCACAATTATCTTAATTCGGAACCCCCAAGAAAGCATAAAATGTTGTATGGAAGACACCGCTCGTGCTGCACGTTTGTTCTCTTGATTTCGGGAGGAGTGTTTTACCACTATACAAATTTATGTACATGTTCTTCTAATTGCCATTAATTCCTTAGCGGAACTCTGACCTCTGTCGAAAATTCAGGTAAATTGGGATCGGTGGGATGCGCAGTTATACATTCCGCGGGCGAAATTATATAAGATGTCTCTATCGTATAGACGTTATACTAAATAACCATATAGTGAAATTAAGTCGAGATTTCCCGAAATTCGTTCTTCGGGAATTTGAATCTCTACACTTCAATGGGATTGTTGAGAGTAGATAAATAATAAATAGAATGAAAATAGTAAAAAGACGTAAAAAAATATATTTAATTCTTTCATGTATAATGATGTTGTGGGATACAAGCGCATTGATGCTCGCGCCTTATCAATTCGTATTATATTTCAATCTTTTAATCTAATATTTTAAGTACACATGTACTTTTTCCCAAACATAGACGTAAGGCGGCCGGACATTTCATTGAAATGTCAGTGGTTTCCTAACTACATCAAGCGACATTAAATGCGACTCTATGCCAGCATCGCAATATAAGCTCTCATGAACTCGATGTACTGGCCTACTTTACCTTGAATCACTGGCGTAGATAGCCTTTTGCGATGGGGAAGGGGAGGGGGGGGGGGAGGTGGCAGGGGATTTGACTTAGTACTCCCTTGATCCCCTTAATCCCTCCTTTCTACCAACGCCAGTGCCTTCAATCATTATTAATGACTGTCTTAAAATGATGCATTTATTACATAAAATAAACTTAATTCTAAAATTAAATAATATTAGGTTTTATTAAAATTATTTTCGTTTTCCCATTCATTCACTGTCCTTCTATTAAACGATCCCATTACACGTCCAGGATACCGGCACAAAATATTCCGTCCACGATTCTCCTTTAATCGGGCAGTTGATTCTCGCATAATATTCCATCGTATATAACGAGAACTCTAATCCCATCCCAATAAGGAACGTGCTAAATATAAAGCAATTTCCAATTGCCGTATGCTTCTTCGGTCGTATATAATACCAACTAGCAATTCCGAATGTATTGAACAACGTCCATTTAACCGGATAGAAAAATCCAAATGAAACGAATAGAATTAATTCATGAAACAATCCGGATAGTATGAAAACGGATAATCCGGCAAACGTTTTATTTCCCGGCCACACAATTTCATACAAATCCTTGTACACGAATTCGTACAACCAATTCTGAACGATAATATTCCATCTACGGTAATATTGATCGTATGACGATGATGTCCACCAATCCAAATAAAATTGTCGATCGGCAAAACGTAGCAATTCCGATGCGGCATTCATCCATACATGCAGCACAACATAAAATGTTAAGATCATGATAAGTATTCCGGGAAATATACTTATAAAAATCGTTCGGATAAATTGTTTTCGATCAATTGCTACCAATCCAATTTGTCCATATTGTGGACCGGCAAATTGTTCCAATAACAGGCTGTAGTACCAAACGATACAAATAAATTGAATGGAATAATTAAAAACTGACTTCCATTGAATTTCCTTTGATCTACGAAATGGCAAAAATTCATTAATAAATTCTAGATTTCTAATTAAAAATTTACCTGGGATAACTATCCCGATAGAGCAATGTTGGAGCAAATAAAAAATAAACGTAACTAGAAAATGTAGGGATTATATGCGAATAGTCCTCCAAGCTTTCGTTGCTATCCTTCCCTTTCTCCAAAATACGGGGTACATTTGTACGGACGAATGCATGGTTTTTCATTAGAAATCGAACCTTAGAAAGAAAAAATGAATTGTGAAATTAGGAACTCCTCTCTCATTGATATCGAATTAAAGGACGAAATGATTGATGACTTTCCAGTAATCCTTAATGTAATTTTTAAAATAATATTTAATTTCTATTAATTAATTAATTTAATTAATATTAGAATTTCTTTGATATGCCTGAGAAAGTCAGAACAGCTTGTGAAAGCTGGGAAATATCAAGAGGATGTCTAGCAGTCTGAAAATCCCTGGGAATAGTCGAGAAGAGCAAGTTGAGAAATTCGAGAAATAAATGGGAAAATATAGTTGAGAAATTATCAGAGCAAATCGGTAAAATTTATCGAAAGTCTGTATATCGGAATATATAGGGAAAGTTCAGACAATTTATGGAAAGGAAGAAGAGTAGCCAGAAAAAGTCTACTAATCATTGGCATGCCATCTAATGAGCTGAAGGGGCAGAGAGCACACCTAATAAAGTTTCGGACAGCTACTTAACAAATTAGTTCCATTCTTTTTATTTCATTAAATTACTAAGCCAGTTAATATTTAATTAAGCAATTATTTGTAATAAAATATAATAAAGAAATAAATTTATTAAAAAATATATGTATTTTCGTTGTACCTAATAATTAATTATTTTATTTCCATTGAATTTACATGGAACTTACTAAGCTTTATTTTCCGAACTTTATTTTTCCAGTTTTAAATCTATTTTTTATCCAGATACCGATCCCTTAACGACAATTCAAATTTTCCGAAATATCTTTCGGAAAATTAAGCTTCCTGGGAGCTTTTAAGTTTTTGCAGAGTTTTTGTACGAAAAGTACAAGTTTTGATATTTTTGTATTTTTTGTCGACTAATTTCCCAAAATTAGCCAGAAAAATTAGTTAGAAATTCAGAAGAAAGTTCAGGATCAGGAAATAATTTTAAACAGTTCGGAGAAGTTGAAAATAGACGATAAACGTCTAGAAATATCAGGAAAAATTAGGGACTTGTTTAGAAAGTTGGGCAAAAAAGTGCCCAGAGTATTTCCTATATTCAATACATTTTCCCTGGAAAATTGAACGAATATTTCGTCCAATTTTTCATCTTTTTTTTGCGCCCAATAAACTTTCCTATTTAATATTTTTACGATGATTTTTTCTGATGGAAATTTGGCGAATTTCCCTAATTTTTTTACCTTTTTCCAACAGTTTTGAAATTCTACGAATTTTGTCTGATTTTTCAAGACTTCTTTCTCCGAATTTCCCTATTTTTACAATTCGGGAGGTAAATTTTTCAAGAAAATTAATTAAGGAAATCTTTTCAATCTAATCTAGTCTTATCTATTAGACAACATTTTGTGGAATTTCGATTTTCTCTGGTGTAGTTCCGAAATTGAATCCAAAAAAAATACAGTTATTTTTTTCAAGATTGAAAGTTCTCTTGGGAAATTTAAACCATTGGGAAATAAAACAAATTTGAATTTTTCGTTAACCTTTTCCCTTCCGGGTACCGATAAAAGACCCTTACCGTTTAAGGGTTAATTTTAACCCGTAAGTGCGATACGTCATTCGATCCCAAATTTAATACTAAAGAATTTTGTAGAAATAAGATTTTCTCTTCGTCACTTTTCCAGATCGGTATTCGGGAATAACCGAATCTGATACAAAAAAAATCGAGATAATTTTCTGGGTCTCAATTTTCGAAATATTTTAAAAATATAATTTGCAGATCATCCCCTTATGTTTTAATGTTTATAGAACGAAGAAGTCATACTTTAAATGATTTCAAATCGAAATTTCAGATTTTTAATTTTCCCGAATAATTTCGGATAATTTCGCTAAAAGGTGATCTTTCCCACCTTTTCTTTCCGAAAAAAATTTCTTAAAAATATCTGTTCCTTGATTATTTAGGAACGACCCCCTATATAGATTTTCCGAACCATTCCGATCCATTTCCGACTGTTCTCGAATTCGTTTCCCGAATCTGATGTTTTTTTAAAAATTAAATCCAATTTTCTGCTCGGATATTTGCAGTGGGAGGTCCTTTATGCCCAGAAAATCTCTCGCCTTTAATTTAAGATCCTTAAGTTAATTAAAAAAAATTCTAATACGTTTTTTTTCCCGATAACAAATTTTTATTTTAGATGGCACTGAATGTAGCGTTACCCCTATCCGATGTGAGCGATGTATTTGAAGCAAACTAATAAAATCGCAACGGAAACTCTAGGTTCCTATCTTAATTTTTTACGTTTCCATCCATTTCAATCCAGATAACGATCCTTTAACGGAAATTCTAATTTTCCAAAAAAAAAAAATTAAAAAATCTCGAAAGCTCATTCAAAGTTTAAAATTCAAATTATATTTTATATGACTTCGAATCATATTTTTATCCGATTCATTAAATTCAAATAAAATATGAAGATTTCGCAAAAAAGCTTTTCGCTTATCGCCATATTAAGCTTATCGAAAGCTTTAAGTTTTGAACCTAATTTTGTACGTCTTAAAAACTAATTTTTATCCGGCAATCGATCCCTTAATGAAATTTTACATTTTTTCAAAAAAAAAAAAACTTCAGAAGTATCGAAAAAGCGTATTAAAAGCTTACAATTAAAATTTCCTTTTTAATTTCGAATCCAATTTTATTACGATTCATTAAATTGAAATGAAATTTGAAATTGTCGCAAAAGGCTTTTCCCAAACCATTATAAGCTTTAATAAAGCTTTAAGGATGGAACTTAATTTTTATTAATCAGATAACGGTCTTTTAACGAAATTTTCAATTTACCAATAAAAAAAACTTTAGAAGTCCTGAAAGTTCATCGAAAGCTCGATAAAAATAGGTAGATAGTGAAGAAAATGTGACACTAGAATCAACCCTAACTCTCCTCCCCTCCCCCCTCCGCCCTCTCCTTCAATATAATTCAGTTTTTTTCATTTAATTTTTTGTTATTAAATTTAGGAGTATCGGAAAATAATCAATTATGTTTTCTTTGCAATAAACAAAATTCTTTCCCCTAAAAACAACCTTTTAAGCTCGTTAAGCTCTTAAGTATACTCCAAGTGAATTAGGGAACCATTAGGGCAAATATTCGGGCAACATAAAATTCTTAATAATAACAATCTTGATTTCTGTAACCCTAATTTGAGCTAATGAGGCTGAATAATTTGGACATTGATAATTTACGTAGAGAACACTTGACAGGCAGTGCATTTGGGGCTTCTATGGTCGCTGAATACGAATTAGAAGCCAGTACTTTAAAATCCACACTTAATTTAGGAGTGACAGAACTAAACTAAACCATCCAGCATAGATTTAGTTGAGCTAGGCACCAGAAATTTGATAGAAAAAGATAGACGATGGGAAATAGATGGGCACCTATACGAATATAGCCATTGGTTGGTTGGTCTGCGAGAAGATGGTAAATGCTTCCGGTTTTATTATAAGAAACCTAGCAAGAACCTTAATATTTAGAGAAAATGACATTCGATAAAGGGGAGAATTTAAAAATAAATCAAGGGGGAAATTGGGGTAAATTTGAGGTGAATAAAAATTTTATGTAAATTTGAGTAGATTAATGGGAATATTTAGTTTAATATCAAGGAGATTAAGGGGGGAATTTAAGGAAATTACGAGGAATAATTATGCGTAAATTTAAGGAGATGAATAGTAGAATTTGATTGTAAAGTTTTTAAGAACGAAATTTCGATAAATTTAAGGAAATTAAGGGGAATGATTGAGTGTAAGCTTAAGTGGATTTAGCGGAAAGCTTGTGTGTAAATTAATTGGAAATTAACTGGAAGGAGATTTACGGGGAAAATTTAGTGAAAGTTTAATGAAATTAAGGAAGGAATGGATTCTAAATTAAATGAAAATTTCGAAGGGGGAAATTACGATAAAATTAAAAGTTGAAGCAAGAAAACGATCCTAGTCGTTTATCTCGCTAGGTCATCATATGGACATCAATAATCAATACTACAAAAATCGTAGGAAACTCGGGACATTAGAACCAAGGAAATTATTGCGAAATGTCAGCAATAAATTTCGGAGAAAGAATCAGAGAAGCTGGATTATAGGGATTAGAGTTAGGATAAAGTTAGGACAGAGTCGTAGAAGAAATGTGTGGAGAAAAGTCAAGTGGTAGCCGAGTTATGTCGGAAATTGATTACAAAAAGTTGAAATAAAAATAAACTTCAGGGAAAAGTCAAGAAAAAGACGAATAAAATCCGAAATATTTCGGTTAAACAAGGAAAACTCAACCAAAGTGAGAGAAAAATCAGATAAAGTCTAAAGATAAAATAAAAGTAAAGAAAAAGTTCAGAAAAATATCGGAAGAATCCGTAGATATGTCAAAAAAATCGCGACAAGCTAATAAAAATCAGAAAAAGTATAGAAATAATAGGAGAAAAGTCAGAAGGGCCAGGGAAAATTATTTAATCGGAGAAGTCTTAAATATCAATCTTTCTCTACGAGCGGTGTGCAGAATTTTATGACTTTAACAATTCCTTACGTTTAGGATTCAGTGGAACGAAATTGTAGAACAAACTTTTTTTTAAAAAAAATTCAACCCCTGATTTTAGGCGGGGTCGATATAAAAAAAACAGCTGCAAGATTAGTTGCTTTCAGGAAAATTGCTATAATTTTCCGGGACATTTAACATTAGGAATTTTCTATATGAATTCAAATAGGGGGTGACCTACGTCATTTTTCAATATCTTAATATCGTAGGTGTCACCTACCAACTTATACGTTTAAAATCCCCTTAAAATTCGACTTGTTCAAAATTAAATCAAATTCATTGATTTTTGATCGAATTTATCAAAAGAATTTCTAAGGGAAATTTTTTTTTCTAATCTAACGATGAAAAAATATTTCTAAGCTATTTACGAAGAGTTTTTATTTAGAAAATGTTTTCAAAAAATCAACCGTTTTCTTTCAAAAAAATTGTATAAAATTTTTCTGACTATATCTTTTCAAAAACTTAAATTTCCGGGAAATTTTCTTTGGAAACTGGGAAATCTGGTTACGTAAAAATAAATCTAAGAGTCACATGGAGAAATTGTGGAACAAACTTCTTCATAAAATTCATCCCCTGATTTTAGAGGGGTCGATACAGGGTGTACTACGAAAAAAGGACAATACCTGGAACCATCACCAAGGAAAAGGGAATACAACCATAAAATCCATATAAATTTGGATGGTAATACTTTTGCGTTAGAAATTGAGGTTTAAATAAATCAGGGATAAAGATTCGATCCACCCTACCGTAACAGGGTGTTTGATACAAACCATTTCAATTAAAATAGCCATCGTACACCCAACTGGAATTTGATATTTAACAGTTGAATAGCAAGTGATTCCACACAAGCTAAACTGATAAACGATAAATCCAATTAACCAAATTCTGTCCCATAATTTAGTGGACATATGGATCCTTTTTACAGCCCATAATTTATATACAAAATACAGTCCAAACGATGATAATTGCATACAACCCCAAATAAATCCTGTCATCCAAAATTTACCAAATCCCAATCGCATCGTTTTAAAACCAAAATTTATTCTAAAAATTAAATTTAATTAAGGAAAATATATCTTTAAGGAATTATGAATTCATTTACTTGCCGTCACTTAGATAATCTATCAGAAAGGTACCTAGGAGTAACATTATGAATATTCCAACGATGATATGAAAAATTGATCGATAATTTTTATTACTTCCTAGGTCAGTAATTAAGGAGTTTCTTGGCGTACAATCCGGTAACTTAATACTTCGACTTTGATTACTAATTTTTGAGTTGACATTTTCCTTATTGGTGCCATTCAACTTCAAATTCTTAATATTAATTTTAAGTTCATCGTATAATTCGAAGAATTTACCATCTACTTCTCCATTTAAATGTTCCTGAAATTAAGTAATTACTTTAACGGTTTTTAAAAGTAAGTTTTCAATTTACTTGAATTTCTCGAAAAATATCCTCAAAATCTCGTATTTTTCTGTTAATTCCATTATTATCTAAGGAAATTTTAATTAATTTAATGTTCCTGCATTGAAAACAAATAACTACTATTACTTACGCGTAACATTTAACGATTTTTTACCGAGTTCGTCCTTAACTGGACTAGAATATTTATTAAAATTTCCATTCATTTTAATATGTTTACTTAATACTATCACTTTTACAACTGGATCACATATTAAATTTGGTTTGATTAAATATTAAATTTAATTTATGGCAACGTAGTCTATGTGGTGTTCCAATTACGTTTTCGATATCCATTTGATATAAGAATTCATCGGATTAACTGGAACACCTCGTCAAATAACGAGATTTTCGGTAATAATTTGAAAATAGATGATTTTATTACAAATCGAACTGGTTTTTTATTATCTTATTTTTTTATTTTTTAAATAAAATTAAAAAAACAAAACAAAGCTTAAATAGAATATAGAGAGAAATAGAATAGAATTATATTATTTGACCATTATCTATGTATCGCCCTGTATATTTATTAAATCCAATCCACGTCATATATACGCACATTCGGGTGGTTCACCAATCCAACCATTCATATCTCCCTATAGATAGGAAATTCTAAATCTTTTGGAAACAATTAATTATTTTTAACATTCACAGTTAGCTCGATAAATAATTTTCTATCGAACCAGCCTTGTATTACCTTGGATTGCACTCGTAAAGCATCTGCCACAAAGTCTGGTTTATATTAAAAATTTTTTATAAGATGTGCGGCACATTTACTGAACACAATAAAAATAAATAAAATAAATAAAATAAATAAAATAAATAAAATAAATAAATTAAATTAAATATATTAAATTAATAAATTAAATTAAATTAATAAATCAATGAAATAAAATAGTTTCGAACTCTGATTTAAATTTATCATAAAATGCTTAGTTATAGCGACATTGCTGGCTTGCATTTGGTTAAAATTATTTTATATTTATCATTCCAATTATGTTGGACGTGGTTAGCCTGACTCAGGGGATGGAAACCTAAACTTATTCCTGAACGGAATGCTAATGATTTGGTAGTCTCCTCCTCTTCTTTTCCGGCTGACTTTAAAGACTGCCGAACCTCTCAAAATTCTAGAGTGGCATTTCTTTCATTTACTTAAGTTTCTCCAATGGAAAGCCTATTTAAGATTTAAAGATAATTTTTATAATTTGAAGACTTTTTGGAATATAGAGGAATTCCCATAGGCAATTTAAGGAATGATAAATTTCAAAACTCTTGATGTTTTTTTTTCGGTGATTGGGCTAATTCAAATTTTTGGAAGGAATTTATAGATTTTAGATAAATAAGTTTTAATTTTTGGATGCTTGCTGAGTTATTCCTCTTACATAGGGTCTTTTGAGCTACTTCTAAAGCTTCCTAATTCATGAAGGAGCCTAATTCAAGTTTTGGAAAACGTTTAAGTGATTCAAAAATTATTTGAGAATTTTCTTTATTCGTATCTAGAGCTTTTGTCGGTATCTCGGAGTTGTTTCTAAAAATTAGCGAAGTTTCAAAATTCTTTTTTTTTTTTAAACTTACAGGTGTATTTCGGAGTTGTAATGATTTTAAGAACTTTTGCAAAACTATTCTGATCGATCAAAATCGACTTACGAATTGTTTCATGGAAATTAGAATATTCTTAGTCCAAAAATCGAAGAGAATAAATTAAATTTTTTGATCAAAGAAATATTGAAATATTCTTAATAATAATTTATAATTATCAATCGGCGTCAGTGGCGATATTGATATTTGACTTCGATTCGATAGGAAATTCGATATATGACTTTTGAAATATGAAAATAAGAAAATTGAAAGAACAATCGGATGTGCAAGAAATATAGAAAAAAATTCATGATGACACTTTTTCCTCCTTTTTTTTATATTTTTATGCCGACGAGAATTAGAAGGCAAATGCCTCATTTAATAACAGGGAAAGGATAAATACCTATATAAGGAACTTTAAAATTGGCCAAAGTAGCGAAATAGAATTAATTAATTTTCCTTTATTAAAAAAATAATTTTCATGATTCTGTAGTTATAAAGAAATATATGTTTTTGTATTAAATAAACATTTACTTGATTTTAGACCGAATTGCATAAGAAAAATTCAGAAATGGTCGATCGAGAGTCGGGAAAAATTTAAATATGGGACACGCCAGGTGATGGAAAAACTTGGGAGATTCTGAAAGCGACAGAAAACATCAGAAAAATCGGGTCAATTTAGAAGAAAGCGTATCGGAAAATCGTGACTTTTTACCGATTTTTACCAAATATTTAAATTATTTTCATGATTTTTATTGCGGTGGATTTACCATTATTTTTTAAGATCCCATTTTGAAAGCTTCTCGCCCTAATATTTGTTTGAATCGTCGATAAAAAGCAAAGAGGAGTCAGCCATTGAAAAATATAGAAAACTAGTCCATAAGTTCGAATAAAAATAAAATTAAAATTAAAAGACGATTGTATTTTGGATGTATTTCATCTATTCTTTTATTATATTTTATTTACAGGACATAGCTCCTTAGATATATAATAGTCCATAGAATTATCTCTACTCATCTACTTTCTGCGTGTCCTGGAGTGAATAGCAGCGCATACCAGGTAAAGGTTACCGTATGAATGATGACTTCATCCCGAATAAAACGTTTCCCAACTTTCCCGCATTTTTCACGATATTTCTCTGAATATTTTGCACAATTTTCGAATAACTATTCATAGAATATTACTGATCCCCGAACAAGCACCAAATTTATTTTTCATTTATCTGTTTATATTTTGATGAACATTTCCCTGATATATTCAGATTTTTATCAAATTTCAGGATTTTTATTTCTTGAAATTTTGTTGTGCATCCCATCCGCGACATGATTGGTTTGTATTTTCATTATTCAATTCTTACGAACGGAAAAAATACCCAAATTTTCCAATCATTTTCTTCGAGTCGGGGAAAATATAATGATGCAGAATTGTTCCCAAACAAATAAGGAATAAATTAATTTCTTATACATTTCGGAGAAAATTAGCCCCCGAATTTTGGTGGGTGTTTATATGGGACGTGGTTATTAAATTGTAAATTTTCTGTTAAACATCTATGATTCCCTGGAAAATAAAAAAGTTGAAAATTTCAATTACGATCCATTTTGGGAATGGCTTATTCGGATTAATGACACAAAAACCTTAAGGGGTTATCTGACAAGTTATATTTTTAAAATCGACTTCAAAAATCATTTATCCAACTAATTTCGGGTTATTTTTTTTACAATTTTAAACGGGTTTCTGCTTTTTTTTCAAATTTTATCAGGGAAATAATCAAGAAACTTTTAGAGACTGTCCTCAGATTTTTCATTTTAATTTTATGTTCCAATTTGGTTTAAATTTTGGACATCCAATCTAAAAATTCAATTTCATTATTATTATAATTGTCAAATTATGAATTTCCAATCGCATTTAAAGACCTTTTTAAATCCTCATAATTTTGAGGATTAATTTAAATTCCACTTCTCTCTCTTTTTTAAAGTCTATTTTTTTACATTATTTATTTTTTCAATTTATTATTCATTCAATAATCCAAAGTATTACAATGAAATTTTATTGAGTTGCTTTCTTCAAAGAGATGTTAGCGATGTTAGCTATACTCTCCCCGATTTTTGTTTGCTTCATATCGATCTGTTTCTGATCGTCTTTCGAAAGGAAATATGGACTCAAATCTCCTACATATATTTTTTCCATTAATATGCGAACAAAATATGAAGGATAAATTAAACAAAAAAAATTAAATATTTAATATTTTTCCATCCACCAAGGACTTGAGTAATAAACCCCAAGATACACAATTTCATACTAAACCATTGCTTGAGCGCCTCATGAGGTTAGGAAAATCAGGGTGTTAATTTTTTAAAAAAGTTTCTTCTACAATTTACACACAGAATAGGTTACCCACCCCTGGACTAATTCCTTAATACAACATCGTTTGTTGAAATGTATTGCTTTTATCAAAGTAATATTATAAAACTAACGTGTTTAATTCAACACCTAATTTACATTGTATTCACATTCATAGGTTTACCTCGTTATACTCGGGTATGGTATACAAGTATGTTGGTTCACGTTTGGCTTATGGGGCTGTTTTTTCTTCCAAACCAATTCAATTTTACCATAACAATCGTGAATA
>JANTOP010016561.1:0-13992 GCA_027564815.1 Symmerus nobilis | reverse complement strand
TTGGCCACCAAAATTTTATATTAATTTTGGTGGCCAACCACTGATTCTAGTGGCCAATCATTGATTCCGCACCCTATTATCCGATTCATTTAATTTAAATGGAATATGGAATTTTTGCAGAACCCTTATCCAAACTATAATATTAAAAGCGCAACGAAAGCTCTAAGTATCGAACTTAATTTTGTATGGATAAAAATCCCTTTTCTATCCAGATACCAAAACAAAATTTCAACATTTTCCAAACTTAAGCATTAAAAATCTCGAAAGTTCATTGAAAGCATTATTATATTTATGCAAAACTTCAGACCTGTAGATGAATTTTTCAAGATAGGGCAGCAAGGACTATGAATACCTTCATGATAATTTGCCTACAATTCAATTTATTAAAAACTACTAGGTACTCGTAGATATTTTAATTTTCCATAGAGCTTTTAAACGAAAGTTTGCGATTTCATTTAAGTTTATGTATTGGAAGATATAATAGATTTGTAATGAATAAAATTATATTTTAGTTAAAAGCTTTGAATGAGCTTTTGGAATTTTCTTAAAGATTTTTCAGAAAATCTTCAATAACTTTAGTTTTGAGTTAGCTATTTGTAGATATAAAAATATTCCAGGTGTGCTGTGCGTTTTTCGCGCATTAGACAGCACGCCACTGACCGAAAGTCTTCAATATCATTGTTTTGGTTGCAAAATAATACTAGAGAGACTTCTATGTCCTTGTAATGTTTTAAGTGTATATCAGAAACTGCGAGTAAAATTAATTAAAATGTAAGGGATGTATTTAACTGAGATACCTTAATATTTGGAATGTTTGAAAATGATCTTATAAAATTAAATATGTTAACCGAAAGTTAATAAACATTTAAATTATAAATATTTGTGAAAATGTAAGCATGATTATTAATTATTTATTAGCTATTAGGAAAGGTATATTTACTAATAAATAATGCAAAAAAATTAAATTTTAATAAATAATTGGGAAAATGAATGCTAAATTTCAGTTTCTTAAATATTTCCCTGCGAAGGCCCTATGCACAAATCCACCAATAATTTCTAACTTATTTCGTGGATACTAACTATTAAAATTTGGAATTGTTTTCGTTGAATAATTATTAATTTCAGAGAAACGAATTGTATCATAGTTAGTTGTTGATAAATTAATATTTGACTGAAATTTTAAGTGAATTGATATCTGAATATCGATTTTAACTTTTAACATTAACTTCCAAAACTTATCGGACGATTGCCTTTAAGAGAGGATTTTAAGAAAATTAATTTTCCGTTTTGAAAATTCAGGTCCCTGTATCGTCCATTCCATTGAATACCAACATAAAAATAAACGAGATTTTATTTATCAAGAGCAGAATCTTGTTTGTTTAACATTTTCTAAATTATAAAATCCGATATGATTAAAATAAATGTAAAATTAATGTACCAACAGCAACAATAATCTTTTAGGATCAGAAGATAAGTAAGAATCAAATAATCATTTAGTTGTAAATTTATATTCATTGAATTGAATTGCATTGACCTAAAACAATATTAACCACTTAACGTAATTATCCAATTAATTATATTGAAATTAAAATTCCTTCATTCGATTTGTAGGTATTATTTCTGTTTCTCTAAGACGATACTTTAATCATTGATATCCAATTCACGGATGCATACTTATCGAACTGTATATATGTATATTAAATCAGAATATACACTTATCGATTTTATATTTCATATTCATTGCACATTATGTTCTCTACTAATAAAAATGCATTATGATACCAAGAAATTATTCAGTAAAATGAAGATGAAAATGGAATAGTAACTGAAAATCCTTCAATTACACTGATCTATACCATTTTACCAATTCGATTTCGTATTTTTCTCTTTCTGTTGATATTGCAATAAAATTAATTCAATTTCAATTTAATTTTGAATTAAATTACAGTTTGTATTGTATGAGGAGAATACAATAGGTAAAATGTGTCGCTTTAATTTTGAATTAAAATCGGCCAATGGTCTCGTAATGGCCAAATGGGTAACTAATTGAAAGGCCGTTACTATCAATACTTTGAGACAAAAGAATGAGACAGTTGATCGAAATGCTAGCAACGTAAACGAAATAAAAAAGGCAAACCCCAATAAAAAAAGTAAATCGAAACGAGAAAATTCCGCCGTACAATGCGAAAAAAATAAAAATAATTTGGAAGAGAAAGACTTTTTAACACAATCGGAAAACTATTGTGGACGGAATTGTTGAATGAAAAAAAAAAATACACAGAAACTTTTCATTTCGTGAATGTTCAAAGCAATTTCTTCCTTAAGTCGACCATATCCATATATAATGAATCCTTACACGTTAAATTATATCATATATATGTTCGAGTTCGACGTTATGGTAGATATACGGAACGTATAATATTATAATAAAATTTGTATTATACCAGTCAAATTAAATTACTGAAAATGTAGCAATTAACTTTAAATGGTCTGAAGACTTGGATGCAGTTTTTTGATTGTAAAATTATATTATTTTTTTTCCTCTTCATCGTCAAATTACTTTAGTAGTCGGTGCATCCTATAGTACACACATATTTATATTTATCATACTGGAGTAATCTGTATATTTTTATATTTGTCTGTTACACATTTTAAAATTAACTAAACATTTTTGCTGTGCTTTGATATTTTTCTTCACGTTTTTTTATTATCATTAACGTACTTTTCTGAAATTGAAACCCATGGTGGAATTCATACGTATTAAATGGATACCATTAAAATGCATCTTCAGTTTTTGTCTTCTGCTAAGGTAATTATCGAAAGAATTAGTAAAAATAAAAGAAAATTTTAATGGATACCAAAAATTTCGGTATTACGAGTATGGTGAAGATAATTATGAACATTGGTAAATTTCAGTTCTGGATACAGTAGCGAGAGGAAATATAAGGACATACAGTAAATTCAACAAATCTTTCGTCAGAGTCGTTATTTCATTAATTAATCATAATTTTATTATACCAAATTATTGACGCCAAATATCATAAAATTATGTTTAATATTCTCAAATGAGTAGCAGAATTTTCAGTTAGAGAATATTATTTTAATTTATTCTTATCTATTAAATTCATCGAGGGATCTCATAATAATGTCTATTAATCAGCGGCGTGAAGTCAATATCTCCAAGAGTTGTGCAGAATTTTATGAATTTATGTGCCGTCGTTTGTGAAATTTCATCGATTATGGATTTCGGAAAATGTCCAAAAATATTATTTCATGTAATTTAAAGCTTTCTTGGAGCTTCTATATTTTTGGAAAGCTTTTGCTAGAAATTTTTGGATTAGATTACAATTTAATTATTATGAAAAATTGATATGAAAATAAATAAAATAAAATTTTAATTAAAAGTTTTCGATGAGCTTTGGGGACTTTAATTGAGTTTACTTGGGAGAAAATTATTTGGATAAACAACAAATAGGTGTCAATGCCCATCAAATTATTCTCCAAACTAAAAGTTCTATTTAAGCTTTTAAATTTTGGAAAAGCTTTTGTAGGAAAATGTAAGGTAGATTTAATAGAGTTTTCTTTGAGAAAATTATTTGGAAAACAAATAGGTTTCAATGCCTATCAAATTATATTCCAAACTTAAAGCTCTATTGAAGCTTTTAAATTTTCGAAAAGCTGTTTTAGGAATATTTTTTAATTTGATTAAAATTGAATTAATCAGATATAAAGTGAACCTTAAAATAGATATAAAAAATTGTAATTAAATGGTTTCGGTAAGCTTTAGAGATTTTCGTAGATATTGTTCATGGATGAAGTTGATAATTAAATAAACAATGGCTAGCATTTCAACAAGGCACATTAAGAGATAGTGGTTGGCCTTAACCAGTGCCGTGCGGTCAATATCTCCATAAGGTGTGCAGAATTTTGAAGAACTTACCACCTTTATTAGTTTCATTGCATTTTGTTTCGTACTTTTTAATGCACTTCCAATGGTTAGGACACTATCTACTGAAAGTTTACCTACGAGGACCTAATGAAATTGTCCCGAAAATAAATGATCATTTTTTGAAGTTATTAAAAAAATGCAACTTTGTTACATAACGCTTTAACTTTTTTATTTAATTACTTTTATTAAACCATGTAAACTCGGCAAGTGAAATTTTAAAATTTTCGGAAAAGTGGTTTTTGAATAACCACGCCCCTCTTCAACCCTTACTAAAATTCGAGGGTTGATTGTTTTTTAATTTTAATAAATCAATTTTTTATCTGATTATTAGGAAACAGCACTGCTCCATTACATTTTCCAAGTCCGGAAAAAAATCCGTGGGAAATTCAGGTCGTAAAGTAAAGAAAAATAACAAGGAAAATTCCCTCTTTTTATTTGATTAATTAAATTCTAATGAAATCAGAAGTTTTTATTACAAAAGCTTAAAGAAGGCTTTGAGATATTTTTTTGAAATTCTTTCAAAAAGAGTTTTTATTGTTGACCTCAAAGCTTGATAAAAGCTTTTAATTAAATATTTTTTTCATTCAGTTTGAGTTCTGTTTTTTATCTGAATAATTGAATTTTATTAAAATTTAACGTTTTCCCCAAAAAAGCTTTTGAAAAATTTGAAAGCTTTAAGCGTCGGATGTAATTTTATGCGTTTTGAAATCTATTCATCTACCTAATATTTTACTGCACCGAAATTTCAAATTTTCTCTAAGAAGCTCAATTAAAGAAAGTCATCAAAGTTCATTGAGAGCTTGTGATACAAATTTTATTCACTCAATTTTATTCTACTTTTCATTCGATTACTGACATTTTAATGAAAGCGGAAATTTACCTCCAAAAGCTTTTTGAAATAGGAAAGCTCAATAAAGTTTAAGTTTGGAATTTAATTTTATACGTTTTGTAACACATTTTACTGCCAAATAATTTTACTGCAGCCATATTTCAAATTTATTCAAAAAAAAGCTTAATTGAAGTCGTCAAAGTTTACTGATAGCTTTAATTCAAATTTCATTCTATTTGTTTGGGATCTACTTCTCATTCGATTAGTGAATTTTAAATCGAATTTGAAATTTTCCTCAAAATGCTTTTGAAAAATTTGAAAGCTTGAAGTTTTGGATGTAACTTTATTAAATATTCCAAAAATTCCAGTTTTTTTTTGTAATTAGATAATTTTGGACAAATTTCATCAAAATTTGAAGTCGATGTAGTCAACTTAAACACTCAGAACGTTTAAAGTTAAATAAAAATTAAGGAAATTTCAGGAAACTTCGAGAAAATCAACAATACTCGGAGAAAATCTAAAAATTGAAAAAAAGTCAGTTTTTTGATGATTTTGTTTAATTGATTTTCAATTTAACTTTAAGCAAGATTTATGAGAAATTTTCGTATTTCAGGTGTGCTCTGCGCCTTATGCGCATTAGACTGCACGCCACTGAGTCCTAAACAGGTTGTCACTCTAAAGTCACAAATTACCGACCTATTTACTGTTTTTCTCAGATAGCTGGAAACCGAAAACGACAAACAATGTCTTGAACTACTAGGAAATGTACCAAATTAAATAAAAATTCAGAAAAATTGATGAATTTGACTAGAAATTAGGTGGAAAACTTCGTAAAAATTGGGTTAGATTCGGAATAGTCCAGCATATTATCACCTTTTAGAGTCAGCAACCAGAAATGAGGCTTTAACTTTAACTTAACTAATTAGGAACAAAAATCGCTCGATTTTATTGGATTTTTCACAATTAAAAAATTTAGTTATTGATAGATGACTCAAGTTATCTGCAATTCGAATCAATATCCAAATTTTCTAATTTAACAATTTCGGTGAAATTATATTCATTTTCGAGAAGAGTAACCGTTTTTTATTATTTATATTATATCGACCGTCCTAAAACCAGGTGTTCGTCACTGTACCATTGCGTTCAATTTAGCATCAAATTGTCTATTTACTTGATCCCAGAAATTAGATATCAGATGGGAGTAGATAAGCTATGAGAGTTCTAGAACACAGTAAGCTCGCGATTTACGTGTATGACGTCATAATTCACAGTAAGCCATCGATTTACGTCTGGTGCCACGAAAGTTTTGAGACAAACTAGCCCTAGCCCGTCAAAAAGGCGGGATATTATTTGTGTGACGGCCACGCCCCCTTTTCAGACCATATGGGCGCCACGGCCCCTTTTCAGTCAAGATAGCGGCCATGTTGTCTCAAAAGGGGGCATATAATAATATCCCACCTTATTGACGGGCTAGGACTAGTTTGTCTCAAAACTCTCGTAACAACAGACGTAAATCGGAGCTTACTGTAAACTATGATGTCATAGCCGTAAATCGCGGACTTACTGTGTTCTAGAACTCTCATAGCTTATCTACTGATGGGAGTTTTCAAGATTTTTTTGGTAGTCTTCCGAAAGGAAAATGGTTGAAATGGAAATGAAGAAATGACCGTACGGGATCAGGGAATATAAACAATTTTTTACAATTTACAGGGAATTTACAATTTTTTGGGAATATAAACCCCTTAATTTACAAGTGGTTTCCAAGGGATGGAAAGCAAAAAATTACCACTTCCTAGAAAATCGATTAAAAAAAATTGGAAAAAAATTATTTTTCAATATTTTGAATGGGATTTGATTAAAAGATTAATTTTTCTATCGAACAAAATAAAAACCTTAAACGGGGTTGTCCCAATAAAAGTTTTCCAATTAAAAGAGACGTAAAAAATTTGGTTTCTATAATTCCAATAATCTACTCATTCCAATCGAAAAATTAACTATCAATATGTCGCATGACAGGGTTAAAATTAACCTTTATAAGGGGGTGGCTCCAATTCGAAAATAGGAAGGTAATTAGAATAAGAAAAATCAGCAAATTTGTAAAATTAAATCGATTTTTATAAAAAATACATCAAGAGGTCAGTATACAGAGCAGCGGTGCGCAAACCGGGGAAAGGCGTTAACAAAGTCGAAAATAGTGGGTTGAACCCAGGAATAGGGTGGTCGAAAGTTAGAAAAATAAAATATTTTGAATTATTAATCAATTTGTAGCCATAAAAATTTGTCGCTGTTTTAGTTGATAAAATCTAAATAATATTTTTTATTTAGTTGGCCCATATTTCAGATGGTATGCTCTGCGCCCTCTGCGCATTGAACTGCACGCCACTGCCATTAATGATAAATCAATCGATTTCTTAGAAATTCTATACAATTTCAAGAAACTACGCAGATGTCATTGATTTTAGAAATATTTAATTTTGTGAACATTTTATGAAAGTCCTCAAATATAATATATATATAAAATTAGAAAAACGTAATGCATTTCCTCATGGCATTTAGGAAACTTATGAATCTTTGGAAATTCAGGGAAATTGAGGAAAATGCCATAGATATCGAAAAAATGTATCATCAAAAAATAGTCAAATGAATAAAAAGAAATGAATCAGACTTAATTGCGGATAATTTGATTTTTTATATTATTTACAAAATTAGGATGAAATTAAAAATAATCTGTACTGTTATATTTGCTTTGCTTAATACTGTACGGTAAAAAATTACGATAATTAAAAGATACTTCATCGTCTTAATGTCGGGTTTTAAATGAGGTGTTAAAATACCGTTTAATTAACTTTTTTGTGAAAATCAATTAAATTCTGAATTTTAATCATTTTTATCATTAAGGAATTATCTAATCTTTTGCCGTTGTATTTTCAAGTGTAAGATCAAATTATAATCAAATTTAACAATTTATTTAAATTATTTCTTTAAAATATATACGGCAGTTTAGATGTTCAGACTATATATAAGGAACTTTACAAAATTTTAAATTAATGAAAATGTGGATATGATTTTGAAGAAAAAACAGTATTTTAAATCAATTTTAAAGGATTCTATAATAATTAATTTTTTTGTCGTAATTTCAGATGACTGAACTGAATATTCAACTGAACTGGGCATTCCTATGACAAAATCCCATCATCAAGAAACTTTGTCAAATTTACTGTTCTGTTAAGATGGAACCTTCGTATAAAGTTATTATATATTTTCCATACATTATCGGATTCTCAAAATCTCAACCATATTGTCTTATTTATTATATGGATAAATATCCATCTCTGATTGGATTGTTCTCTGATGGTGGCTCCCACATCATCTTTAATTCCATCATAATCCAAACAATTAAATTGAATATAATACTGATGGTTATATCAAAATAACAGACACACCCGTCTCAGAGCTCAATACTGGTATATATACTCGTACATTATTTAATAAAATAAAATATTTTTTCGATGATTCAATTGACAAAGTGTCAAACGAAATAAATTTATTAATTTTATTACACAAAACATGAAAAATATGTATATGAATTGTATAATAAATATACATGAACCACCTGTCAACAACCTCTTGATTAAATATATTAAACAATTTAAAGATTTGATTATTTCGTTTTTTATTTTATTTATTTAAAAGAGTATTAAATTTATTTATTTGTAGCCGCGAATTAGCTTTTATTCATTGGCTGTTTTAGTCAATTTAATGGTCAGAATTTCTATATAAATATAAGATCGTCTGATGGAGGTACAACACTGCACGCATAATAAGCCAATAAAATATTTTCTGAATTTGGTTTTTTGTTTCAAATTTATATATCTTGTTGAAATTTTTATTTATGAGCAATTTGTTCAAAACACCTATCCGATACCACCGGATCGTGCTATTAAAAAAATATGTTTGATCAAAGAAATAACATCCTTAAGTATTTTTAACGAGTTTTTATTATAGTAAATTATGAGCTATAATAAACAAAGATGCGATTTTTTTTTCTTGTCCCAATTGAATTTTTTGGCCGATAAATAAACATTTGATGGGAACAATTTCTTCTTTTTTTTGTTGGTTTGCTTAATAAGGAGGAGTTATGAACGGAAAGTCTATACATATCGTTTATGAAGACTTATTATGCTGAACTTGTTTGTATTAATAATATATTTTAGGCAATAACTTATTTATCTTGACGAGCTGAAAAAATTGTTCTGGTCAAAACGACATTGGAGGTCCAATATCAGCATCGTATTTAAGTTAAGAAAGTATATATCTCATTACTCATACTATACTTTTCCTTACATCGATCTTATATTTTCTTTTTCTTTTCCATGAGGTATGTCATGTCACGAGCCATCTGACCTCTATCATCTTACCAATTTTCAGATTTAATTATATGGCATCGCTTGGTGAATTTTATTTATTCTACGTTAATGTTGTCTTTTTTTCGGCAAAAGTTTTGTAAAATCCAACATATTGGAAAAAGGAGCAGCATTTGTTAAATGGACATCAACAACATAAATTGAAAATAGGTTTTTCGTAAAGTTTGTTTTGTTAATTATAGAGAATGGTCCCTACATTAACTCATCATATTGTTGGTTAAAACGATATCTTTCCGAACAAAAAAAAAATAAAAAAGATATAATATTAAATGGAGTTTTTCTGCAAAGCAAATTCAAAGTTCATCATACTGTTATTAATTTGTTAAAAAAAGAATAATTTCATACGGACTGAGATTATCCGAAAAATCTTTACAATTGAATGACTTCTTATTCCCCAATACACCTGGTGTTTCGCGTTCAACCATACCGTCGATTAGAAAATAAAATCCATGTCTGCATGACACACGACATGAATCTTCTCAGACAATTTCTCAATTATACAATTCGTAAGCAGTTATATGTATTAAATTATCAATTGAAATTTTTTATGGCTCTTGTAACATTAAAAAAGGGAAAATAGAGGACACATTTGAGTGCAATTCATTTTCATTTGTCTAATCTAAAAGCTTTCAGAAGAATTATTATTTTGTAAATGCTATTAACGAAGCAAATAACAATTTAAACTAAAATACCATTTAATAATTTCAAGAATTTCACACGAATCAAAATAAAAACCACCTACTTTGATCTATCACACCATCCACCATCCACCTAGCACAGTTTTCCAAGAAAATTGGTTTCGACAAAAATTTTCTTATAAAAATAAAAACATTTCTTTAAAATGTAGTTAGTAATGTTGACTTAAATGCTTGATCTTTTATATAAGATTTTATTATTATTTTGCTTTCTTTATTTTTCCTCCTCATGGATATGTCCCAGTCGCTGGAAAAAATGCCCCAAGTAAGAATGTCTTACCATATTCGTTTTACAATCATTTTCACTTGAAGCAATAAATGTCACCGCAATCGTTCTAATAGTTAATGTACATTATACAGATAGTCGGGAATTTATGTGGTGAATTCATTTCCTGCTATTTTAAGACAAATCAAAGAGAAGCGTTATAACAGCTATTTAATTCGGCAATTTTCAGGTTGAGTAATCCATACAGTTTCTTATTTGAAGAAAAATGTAAGGAAATTAACTGTTTTATTGTTCCACGCCGATTATTATTTAAATCAAAGCCACTACGAAGTCAACTTTTTAATTACTCTTTCAACTCAAGGATTTTCAGCCAATCCTTCTCTACAGGATTTAAATTTCAATTGACTTAGAATAAAATTCTTTAGATCTATGTGTAGAGAATACAATGTAAAAATATTGTCCAATTATGTAATTTAAAAGTTCTGCGATATGAGGTTTGCAGTAAGAAGTATCTTATTGCCCCAATCCCAATCCTTATCGTGTTCTACAGATTTGCCCCCTGATGTGCTTTTCTCTTCTATAGGCAGAGTTTAATAAACCATATTTTTTGGATGGCTTGAAAAGATAGAAACTCTCCGAACCATAACTATTGTGAAGGAAATCTATATGAGAAATAAATTTAAAAATAAGAATCAAATGAGTATTTTTTTTTATTAGCACGGCTTCGTATCATATACCACCATCATCTGTTATCGCTGTAATGTGTTGCGAAAATCATCAAGCATAGGGAAAAAGTCATTTCTGTGGGCCGATAGATGGATCCCGATTATCGTGGATAAAAAGTTGAAAACTAGTATAATTCAGTGTCTCCTCTCGTCTAAATCTTTTGAACCCCAGCCTCAAACCAAATGAAATGTCAAATTTTTATTATCAGTGAGGGAAAACAATTTTTCCTTTTCAAATGATAATCTATTTTTAAACAAATCTAATTTCAAAACGTGTGCAAAAATCTTGCTGTTCATTTGGTGCTACATCTATTGGTTTAGGAAAATTTTAGTTAACCATTAGACCAAAGTTCGGTAACCTATGACCCGCGGGTCACCGAGTGACCCATTTGATAATTTCAAGTGATACCCACTTGAGTTCTGAAAGAAATTGTATTATAATATAAAAAGACATAAAATTACAATTGTAATTACAATTATTGTTTATTCAATTTATGCAAAATGTTACAGAGCGGAGCCTTTTTAGCATATGTATCTCCACTTCAGTGGCGTGCAGTATAATGCGCGGAAGGTGCAGAGCACACCTGAAATATCAACAAAACTTTAACCAATTTTTATTGCTGCAAATTTCTAACTCAAATTATTTTATTTAATAACTTCTTTGAATGAGCTTTCGATATTTCTGAAGCATTTTTTTTTTTTGGGAAAATTTGAAATTTTGTTAAAGGATTGTTTATTATATTGTATTTGGATAGAAAATAGATTTTTAAACGTTAAAAACTAAATTCGAATCTTAAAGCTTTCGTTGTGCTTTTAATAGCTTGATTAAGCTTCCTGCCCAAATTCCATATTTGTTCTAAATTTAATGAATCACATAAAAATCCGATTCCAAGTTATTTAAAATAAAATTTTAATTTTAAGCTTTCAATTAGCTTTCGAGGTTTTAAAGGCTTTATTTTGGAATAAATTCAAATATCGTTAAAGGATCGTTCTTGGGATAGAAAATAGGTTTTACAACGTAAAAAATAAAGTTCCGAAAATTATGCTTTCTGGGAGCTTTTAAGTTTTTGCAGAGCTTTTGAACAAAACGTTTAGTTGTGTTTTTTCTGTATTTTTACTTAACTAATTTGGCTGCATCATTACATTTTTTTGAATCCGAAGAAAATAATTGCGGAATTCAAATCATACCCAGAGCCCTAACCATCGGCGCATTAACACTTCATCGGGCCCTGAGACAGGACCATAATTTCGGGCCCCTAATTTGGGAAAAAATTTGAATTAAAAAGACATGTAAATTCTTTTGTAAATTTATATGGTTAAATTGGTTTCTTTTTTTAATTGCCCTGATTTCTTGTAAATAAAACAACTCATGGTTACAGTTGCAATAAAAAGTATAACAGAAGAAGTAATTTGAAAAAATGCTATTACACATTTCAAAACCATTTAAATTTGACCCCTAATTTCTAATGCTAATTTATCCCTTAGGGGTCATTCATAAAATACAGAAATTTCATTCTGTGTAAAACGAAAAATCATTCATTTATTTTATATGACCGACCGTCCACGAGAAAACCCAACTAGTGTGGGAAATTTGGGAAATTTTCTGACATACTCAACGTGATTCTACGTACTTTCAATTACCCGAAACCGTTCTTAACTTAAAACCCGTATTTTTTACACACTTGGTGGCTTTTCTCATGGATGGTCGAGTCATATATCGTAACGTAACTTGTAATACAATGAAATTATTCTGTTGACGGAACTTTAATAGTTAAATATAAAAGTGCGACGACCTCCACTTTTTCTTCGTCTACCTTTAATAGTGGGATATTAACTTTACCAATCAGTTGTTCATCGAGCCATTCTGATTCTTCGTCGTTCTCGTAGTTCTTGATGATAGTCTCTTTGAAGTTTACCGGCAATTATCCGGCCAGTGTCGAATTTTCTTAATCGGAGCTACGACTCCACAATATCTCTGATGGCTGTGTAGTTTGTTCTTAACGGAAGGGCAAGCGATATCGTACGTAATTTGTTTAGAAAATTTAAATTGGTTGCTGATGGCATTCTTCATTGTCTGTAAGACGAAAGTGATTGAAATTTCTTCTTTTCGTCGGCTATTTTAAGTCCACGTTCACTTTGTGAGTCGGTAACGGTAACGGTGGTGGCAGGAAATGATGCCGCTGAACTCAGGGCCCCCGACATTTAACGATTTGTAAAAGCATTGAGCAGTGAGTACGTATATATCCTGCTAATCTTCTGATTTTTATTGGATATCGCCGTACGAATTCGCTGACTAAATGTTCGTTCAAAATTTAGATTTTTATTTAAAATAGATTTTTTCTCGTTAACCATAGAATTTCGCGCAAGCCGCATGTCAACTAGTCGAGCAGTACAACAAATAATGTTAAGCGATTCTGTCCATATTTTCCAAATTCAATAACATTTCTGATTGCGTCGTGTGACGTCACGTCGCTTCTCCCCAAAATCTCCGTGCTACAAAGTGTGGCGGTCCCCCCTCACCTCCTAAGAGCGTCGCGTATTTTATGAATGACCTCTAAAAACTGAAAAAGAAATATTGTAACATGTTAAATGAATAAAAGAAAAAATTAAGTGATAAAACTTTAAAATTAACTAAAAGGCATTGACTTTGTATTGTTTTTTGCCTCTTATTTCTTTTTTTCCTTTTCTTCTTTTTTTCTTCTTCTTTTCTTTTCTTTCTCTTTTTTCTTCTTTTTTCCCGTGCCCCTCTTGACGCCGGGTCCTGAGGCCACTGCCTCTTTCGCCTCCGTGTTAATGCGCCACTTGCCTTACGAATTTTTGAGTTTTCTTATATTATAAATTCCAACTATTCCGAAGTATGTAATTTTTGTATTTATAACTGTTAAAGTGTATTTGCATTTGTAACGGTCGCGACATTTCCACGGTTGTTTTTTAATGTAATTCGAGCAAAATAAAAAAAAATGCCAGATCTTTTTATTTGGAAAATTCTTTAAAAAATTAGAAATTTATCAAAACTAAAATTTTTAAAAAACCACCTTATCTGAACGAATCGCAGGGTAAAAAAGTTCGTAACGGTCGCGACCTTAGAAATTTTCAACTCTGACCACTTTGATCTTTCATCTTGGTAGTGTAAAATTTTGAATG
>JANTOP010016560.1:0-30029 GCA_027564815.1 Symmerus nobilis | reverse complement strand
GGTTGATAAAAAAAAATAAATTGTATAATAAATATACGATATATTATTTTTTTAACATTTTATTTATATTTTTTGAAGATTGTTTGTTTCTTGATAAAAAATTATATATTTATTGCAAGGTGATTCGATTGATAATAATTATTTTAATTTCGTGAAAAAATATTTCCATTGCGTAAAGATTTGTTTTTTCATATATTAACATTGTATAATTGAATAATATAATTAATTTTTATATTATTTCAAAAAAAAAATCGGATGATTTTTTAGAAATCAATAGATTTTGATAAGAATAATTATTCCTTCAACAGGTTATTACGGAAAAAAAATTTGAATAATACAAATTAAATATTTAATTTTCTCTTAAATAAATAATATAAAACTCAACAAAAAAAATAATAAAATAAAATAACGTTAAATTTCATAAATAATCATTTTCTTATGGATCGCAAAAAAAAAATCGGTTTGACAAATAATTTTTAACTTGCAAAAATTTGTTTACTTTTTGATAAGAAAAATGTTGTTAACTTTAAAAATTGTTCTAATATTTAATTTTCAGTTTGTCCAATCCATAATTCCTTATTCTGTGAATTTTTTTTTTTCAATATTTATTATTACACTTTGGAATTTATTTATTTTTTTTCTGTTAAATATAAAAAAATATTTGATTTCTATAATTTATTGTTAGAAAACGTCAAAACAATCTAGGTGTTTGGTTGCTAGAAGAATAAACCTAAGTCATATTTATTTTAATAAAAACGATACAATTAAAATAGTTACGGTTGTGACAAATTTAAGGAGTAAAGTATACTATTAAGATCGATTTATATTCCTTTACATTTACTGTAATATATATGAAATGACCTAATTTAAAATATATTTATGACAAATTTTCGGCGAAGGCAAACTTCATCGAGTTTTTTCCAATTTCCTCCAATATTTTAAAATTTTTTTTAAAATTTTTTTTAGATTTATAATTATTTTTAAATTAAAACGGGGTGCATTCGTGATGGAGGTACATTCGTCACACCTAAATATCGGCCAAAATGACTCAGAATATACCTCAGAATAACGAGGAATAATTTTTTGCGACGATTTACACGTTCTATGAATTGTTATACCCTTTTTGAACGAATTAAAATAGCTTAAGTTTCTAAAAAATTGATTTCTAAATTTAATTAACCAGCTGGAATTCTACATAATTATTTAAAAATATTACCAGATTTTTAAAAATAATTTTACAATTTTTTTGATGTTATTCCGAGATTTAAGAAATTTAAGTGATCTTATTTAAGAGATTTCAATTTAATTCGTAATTTTAAAAGATAAAATATTGATTTTTGACCATATATCAGATTATTCTTGCAGAGTCTTTCATAAGTTGGGAAATATTTAGAAGTAATTGGGAGTAAGTCAAGGAATATGTCCAGTTTTGCTGCTTTTAAGAGTCCTTTTGTTCTAAAGTAATAAATTGAGGCGTCACAGACCAGTAGCTAAATTTTGTGAGCTTTTGGGATATGTCCCTTACCTTTACCGGGGCACTTTCGTTAAGTTGCAATGTTTTTTTTTATTTTGAAAATTTTAAATGTTAAAAAAATGTTTAAGGAAAAAAAGATTAAGGGAATCCTAAAGTTTACTAATAGCCGGAAATAAAATATTTAGATCAGTATCTTTTAAATTTCAATTTTGCCACTAAATGGCCTACTACTTTATTGCAAATCAAATTTTCATTATGACTGTTTTCTTAGTCAAATTTCCGATTATGGGCAATTTTAAATTTTGAATCTTCCGATTCAAAAATTTACTGATCGTGAGGAAATTGGTCAGCGAAAAATTAGTCTGGAAAAAATATTAATATCCCAGAGAAAAAAAAATACTTTGTCACCAATATTAAATATTTTTCTATAATTTTATTACCAAAATAGTAAATTTCCATATAGGAATTTTATAGGAAGAATCCAATTAATTAAACATTTTTAATATGATTTCTACTTCTAAATCCTCAATTATTCAATTAAATTTATCGATCACCGAATTTCCTATCAAAGGCTTGCATGGTACCTCTAATTATTCATAAATTTTGATTGGAACCTTTGTATGGATCTAAACAAGAAAGTGAATAGGTACATTTAAATCAAATTTTAAGTTGAGTTGCTTAAGTATAATTACGATTGTAATGGGAGAAAGCTTCTCGCTACAGGCAAGGTATAAGTGGCAAGAATGGTCACGGGCATGTATATTCAAGACTGATTTTCATTGGCCATATTTGAGAGACCACAAATTTGGCACCTCTACAAAATTTCCACTTATTTACAGGATTTCCACGGATCGATCCTACGAAAATCGGAAAATTTCGTAGAAAACCTGAAAATCGGATTTTTTTTTGCTAAATTTGTAAATTTTATGAATTTTTATGATTTCTTCGAAGTCGGGAAATATTTTGAAAATTTCTTACATATTTTGAAATAATAAATGAAATTAAAAAATTTAACAAATAAAACAATGAAACAAATAAATTAATAATTCTTCTAAGGTATGCCTGCGCAACGTTTCAAGCCGGTCAATTCATTCCTACAAAATGACCCACGAAAAGGACGATGGATATATTTCTTAACGACATTGATAACCGTCACGAAATCTACAAATTCAAATATTTTGTAATTCTAAATTAATGTCTAAAATAATGTTCATTTCATTCAATTCGTGCATTTGTTCGTGTAATTGTTCGATTGGACACTACTTTTTCGCATTTTCGGCACTTTGCGCGTGTTTGTGAACTCTAGGTGTTTCCTACAGAGTACAGACACTTGACATTCTTATCCGTTTCTCTGGTGTACACCTGTTCCCGACCTCTATAAAATGCGGGGGTTAATTTTTGGAAAAGTTGGTTTTATAATTTACTATCTGTACTCTTAGGTCATCAGATTTCCGATCCCATACTAGAATTTTCCAGAAATTTTAGATATCTGACTGTCAGGAAATTTGCGAAAAAATAGGAATTCTAATAAAAGATCTTCATCCTTCATTATTTAGAAATAGTTTAGTTCATTTGATAAGATTTTTTTTAAATTTAAATAAATGAGAAATAATCGTAAAAATTAGAAAATTTCGAGAAAAAAAAATCTAGAAATTTTTATAAAAATCGAAAAAGATGATGAGAGGGTTTCTAACGGCTCAACTAATATCTCCTTTAAGGGTAAATTTGTTGAGCTACTTGCTACATTGTGTGACAAGGTTACTTTCGTCAATTAACTATTCCATGGATATATGTTGAGTAAAATTGGTCAAATTCAAGAATAATTCTTATATTTTATATATTCGCATACAAACATTAGTTGGGCAAGAGAACCTAACACATAGCATAATATTTCTTTTGAAACCATTCATTTCAAGATCGCAAATTCAAATTCAAATTCGCACGTGTTACAATAGTGCAAAAATAAATACCGTATATAAAATAATCTAACTATATAATTGCTAAGTCATTACTTGACCCGATATACACAACTATATAATAAGATATGTTATTAACCATGATATAAAAATTGGTAGTAGGTAATATTATACTATACTAACTGACATACTAAAAAAAACATCGATACACTCAATAAAATATTAACAATTTTTTCCGTATAATTGTGTTACTAAATAATAAAATATAGATAGAGACATGGACCGACTATTAAAATCATTATTAATGAATGTTAATAAATTTTCCGTTGAATAGTGGTATCGATGTTAAGTTGTATAACCATACATGAAACATATGTAGTTTTACTATAAGATTAGACAAGGTGCTTAAGTAGTATTGAAAGTATAGCCGCAATATAAGATTATCAATCCAGATAAAAGTATTTTAGTAAGATTATACACCCTGTTAAAAGTGTACAATGTATGGATATTCTCGATTTGGTTCGATAAAATTGGCAATAATGATTTTCCACTAAACCCATTTTTTTCCTCCTTGTGTGAAATGTGTGAATTATTGATCGATTTTATTCTTTTTTATAAATCAACACCTTTTATAATTTAAATTTTATATACTAAAAGGTAACTGCTAAATGTAACAATATTTAATATAAAGTTTATCCTTTATAAAATGAATAATTTCCTCATCGAGTGAAAAATCGGTTTTATTGGCCATCGGTATGGTACATAAAAGGCAAATAAAATCTCATCGTTTAATATGCAATATATTTTTCATATTGGAGATTTTGCAAAATTACATTTATCAAAATAAAATTATTTATGAATATCAATTCAACGTGAATGCACTTTATATGTGCATGAATATTTTAAAATGCATAATAGCGATCGCATAATAATCAATTATCTAATAGAGTCAAGTTGATATACGTAATATGTCATGTTTAGTGCAGGAAAATTTAACTTTTAGCATTTAGCTTATATCGGGTGTATCAAACCGATCAATTCGATTTAAAGAATTTAAGAACAAAGACTTTAGTCTAACAATAGAGATTTAGGTTAATCATTAAGGAAACATTATGAAGTTTGATTTCAATTTTATTTAAATGCACTTTCTCTTTATTCATAACAAAAATTCAAATTGTAATAAGTACATACAATTAATGCATTTTCATTTTAAAGTAATACACATGAATTGTGGCGTTAATTTAGAAATTATGTATATTTAATGTTTATAAAATATAAATCACCTTGTCGGTGAAAAAAAAATAACATTAAATGTAAATTTATCAAAAATCTGTAAATATTATTTTATTAAATTAAATATTAAGTAGAATCGGTATAATATCAATCAATCATTTTTTTAATCGAATTTATAAAATGTATTTTCTGTATAGATTAAGTTAGTAATAAATAGAGAAAAATTCATTTATTTTTTGACAACAATCAAAACAATTTTAAATGGAAATTCTTAAATGCAAACAAATGCATTTTAAAATTGTTTGAATGCAAATATATAAATTTTAAACTATACGTTGTCTTATTGTAGTTTCATTTCTAATAAAATATCTGTGCGAGTGTTCCTCAAACTTTCACTGGCAAATCGTCAGGATATTTCAGGGAATCCAAAATATGGACGGACATGGACGGAGAAAAAAATAGGTCACCGCCGGACCTTTAGCTGAAAAAATAAAAATAAATCCTTATATCTTAAAATATATAGTAAAGCCCAAAAGTATACCTACCTAAATACCCGATCCGATATTAATATGTTGATCCAAAGTCAATATACCAAAGCCTCTCTGATTTATTGAATAATTTAAGAAACAGTGACACTATTTACGCTTATAAGAAAGAATTAAGAAAATAAAATGTAAATAAAATAGAATCGTCTTAATTCTATTATATTGAAAGCGATTGTATGCAAATTTTCTTTCTTTCTTTACGAAGAAATTAGGGAAACTGTAAAGAAAGAGTGCTTGTTGGAATTATAAAAAGAAAAATAAAATTGTTTAAATCAAGATATTTGTAATCTCCTTTTACCCATATAAAACTGAATTGAATTAATTTGTTCGTATAAATGTTGATGCGAACTGACATTCCATCAGTCTTGCATGACTTAATTAAATTAAGATTTTCCTATAATATTTCTTCATTTTGTGAATGGAATATAATTTCGTCATCACTATTATCTCCTCGGTCCGATATTAATATTTTCCGATCAATTTTGTGCAACCACAAATTAACCTTGTTTGCCTACAATTATTTTATTTTATAATATTGAACGGAAAATGAATATATACGATGCACCATTATGTTATGCAATAAATATTTTATAACATAACCATTAGAGGGATTATCATTGTTTAATTTATGAAACAAATTATCATAATCATGTATTTTATATATAATGTCCCCTTATTCCATAATAATATCGACAAAATAAATTTTACTTTCAAAAATTATTTGTAATCGATTAGGAATTGATTTGTACAAATTAAATTCCAATACAATTTTCATCATTTTCCTATTACAGTCAATAAAATCGATTGTTTTATAATATTGATTTATTGTCATTTGGGATTTTATTTGGAATTGATAATAAGGGAATAGGTCAACATATCTTACAGTTCAGCCAACAACAGTTGTAATTGATTTGAATACAAAATATAAATTGAATGAACTGCCCTTTTAAACGAATTTTTTTTATCAAATCAATTATTTTTGAAAATGTGTAAAGGCTTCCAGTAATTTAAAATCTAAAGTCATCATTTACATAATTGTGTATTTTCAAATTTTCGTAATTTCACTTTATATTTTTATTTTCTAAACAATTACATATTTTTGAATAATAATTTTGTCTATATCCAATTGATTGGAAATCGTGTTGCTTTTCCAACACTATTTGCCAATATTTAGTACATATTTTAAAATAAATTGATGCTAAATGGTAATATAATGATATTTCAATGTGGCATTGGAATCTTCAGCGGAAAATATAAACTTTGACAATTTTTTAGAATTGAAAACCTCATACACACCTACTTAAGATATACCAATAAATTACGATGATTTGGTGATAAAATACACTGCAAATTATTTTGGATTTGTAATAATGGATTTAAGTAGTCAATCCCTTCATTTATTTATTTAAATTAAATATCTCCACAAATGACATTTATTTGCTGCCCAAAAACTGACAGAGGTAAGGGTGGAGGGGGAAACATATAAGCATAAAGCAAATTTCTTAATATTAATATTTTTCAAACAACTAGAGTTTTGAGAACAATCTCCCCAGATAAAATAATTCCTTAAAAATTTCTCGTTAAATGGAAGATAAATAGTTAGGTCAGTTCTTGCAGTAGAAATTGGTGGATATTTATTACGAGGGCGGAGTTGAAGAGATTTTATATCCCAACAATTTAATAATCTATTTTTTACAGAATTAACATTGGTACATCTAATTAATCATTGAAGGATACAATTTAGTTTGTATGCATTTCGGATATTCGGAAAATTTGTATGCAGAAATTTTCGTTAATTAATTATAATATAGGGAGGGTCAATTTAATGCACTTATCAATTTAATTTAATTTTCAGTTCCTTAATTAGTATTAAATGTATTTATTCGTAATGAGAAATAAATCCGATATTTGGTATAAATTACCAATTTATTTTTTAGAATTTAAATTTTAGGATTAAAATTGTGATTCCCATCAGTGTACTCAGTAAGTGATCAAAATTGGGTCAGATAGAAAATGCATATTTTGAAATGATTTATATTTTATATAAAATGTGTATGGGAACTTAAAAATTTGAAATAAAATAAACTTTTCAATGAATAAGATATGGGATATATTTTTAATTAAATTTTAATCTATCAGATTATTAAAGGACATTTTGAAATTCTTCAGTCTTCGAGAATAGTTTAGGAATAATGATGGAATCGAGAAAGTTCCATTTCTTAAAATCTGTCGATTTCTTATGTTTATTGTGAAGAGCGCCGACCATTTGAAAGAAGGAATTTAATTAATTAAATTATTCATAATATTTTTTTATTTATATTTATATATAATAAATTTTTATCTGCTTTAAGATATAAATTTTAGGATTTCAAAGTTTTATTAAGTCTAACTAATTATTCCGTTATTCTAATATAAAATCAGTAGTTTTTCTATACATTTATTGAAATTCCACGAAATTTTCTCATCTCCTTTTAAACTTCTAATTTTCAATAAATATCCTGTCAATTTTCTGATTTATTCTTCAAAAGTTTCCACAAAATTATTAAAATTTCTCGATTTTTACAGTTCTGCTTCTCTATATATCTTGCAGGGATGAAAATTACCATTAACAAAATAGACTAATTGTAAGTTAATGAATGTCATTAAATTTTAAGAATTTGACAAAATATTCCGGTTTTCATGAAATTGTTTCCTTTTTCAGAAATGTTGCGATTTTCCTAATATTAAATATTGCAAATATAAATTAGATTAAATTTGGAAATAACCCCCAAAAACTTTTGCGACCTATTTCCAGAACTTGTTTGGCTTTTCTTAACCTCCTCCAATTTTGTAATATTCAAATCAAATTTACTACAATGGATAATTCTTTTGCTGAAGGAGCCAATGATACAGCACAGATACCGTCGTGTTCCCTAAAGCACAAGGATATTGTCTTTTTGGCGAGAGTATACAGGTTGACATTACCTTAGAATTTGCATAAGAATCTAGGGTACCATCCGATCTTTTATATGATTTTGTGGTATACGAAGATAGGCTGGAATTATTCTGGTAGATATAAGATTGTCGCTTATTTAATTCGAAATAATTTCGTTCATACTTTTAGGTAAAAAGGGGATTAAAGATATTTGGAGGCTCTCTTTCCGAACTAGGCGAAAAAAAGGTCCCACAAACATTTTGAAAATAATCGGTTTTTCAACAATTTGTTGAAATTTTCTAGTTTTTGATAAAATATTGAATTTTTAAAAGTTTTTTTTAAAATTTACATATTTCTAAATAAACTCCCAGAATTTCATGAAATTAACCGATTATCAAAAATTTTCTCGATTTTTATCTAGTTTTAGGAGTTTTAAAATTTTCTGACCGAGTTATGTACTTTTAAAAAGAACCATGATTTTCTTTCATTCAATAATCTTCAATTAATTTGCTACCCTTTTAGATCGAATTTGATTGATTTTATGGAATTTTCGTTGAAAGAAAAATGGTTAGATTTGGCTGTAAGGATTTTTTTTGTTTGTAAATACTTGATGACGTAAAATAAAAATTAATTTCAAGAATTTAGATAAAAAATTTTCTGACCAAATTTTGAGCTTTGAAAAAAAATCTTTAATCAATCTTCTTGTTCATTTTGGATCAAATTTTTCAAATTCAATTGTTTTGTTGAAAAAAAAATGGTTCGGATTGGTTCAAAATATTTTCTAGAATACTTGATGAGATAAAGTAAACACTACTGTCAGCATTTTCAGAAAACAAATTTTCCGGTTCCAGCCCTTAACTCTTTTGATTAATCAGCTCTTGATCAAAATTTTGAATTGATTTTTTTCTTTTTAATCCGCTCGATTTGCTTGATAATTTTTTCTGCACATTTGATGAGGTAAACTACAAATTATGAGGATTTTGGAAAAACAATTTTCTAAGCGAATGAAAATAAATGACTGATTTTTTAATACAATTTTAACTTAATCGATGCCGTTTTATACATAATTTTGAATTAGAGTCAGAAAATTAACAGGCTTAAATATTATTGTGAGTAGAAATCTTTTCTACATCTTTTTTACATCTAGTTTTTTTCCGGGAAAAATAATTTTTCATTTTTAAATTGATAACAAAATTACAAAATCACGTGGTAATGATGAACATCTGATTATTTTAATCTTTGTGAGAATAAATTAAATCTAAAAAAGAACTGAAATCTAGCCAAAGTTTTCTATTTCTAGGATCCTAATTGGTAGTCTCGATGTTTTTGATTTTATACTATAAATTTTGAAAACATATAATTGTACATTTTTTATGACTGTAAGAAATCATTTTTAATTGCCATTTCTGCATCCGTTCTAAAATTTCATTTCACAATTTCCTTAATTTTTACTTTCCAGAAGCTACCAGATATTTCTAAAGCTGTAGAGGAAATCATAAAATCACATACAGATTTATTGCTTCATCTCTAACAGTTTAAAGGAACAGGAACGGGAATTTTATAGAATTTTATCGATGGCAAGAAAATGTCAGAAATTATTGGAAAATTGTTAAAAGTAAAAAAGAATATATTTTTTAAATTTCAATTTTTAGCTGAATAAAATCCACATAATGAAGGATATTTGACGAAGAAATTAACTAAATGAGAAGGATGTTGGTTAGACACCAAATATAATAGAACCAACATTCACGAAGTATACTCCCGGCAAATTCGGCTATTTGATTGTATACATCCCGTATACATCCACTTCCTTTTATTTTAATTAAAAAATTTGAATTTATTTATTATTTATTTATTGTAATACAAAATTGAAATTTATAACATTTGTTTTTAATTGACTGTTTTCAAACTGAAATGTCCAAATCGTATCCTCCTCCCCTTATACGATTGATAATTTTTTCGGCATTATTGTGCTACTTTTGATGACTTCTTCTGACCATTTCTCGAATTTTCCCGAACTTCGTTCGACTTTTTAGACATTTTTGGAATTTTTATCCATTTTCCCTTTACTTTACCAAATATTTCAGAATTTTTTAGAAAATTTAAAAATCTATGAAATTTATTAAAAAATTTAAGAAAATTATCAATATTTTTATAAATTTTCAAATTTTTTAATCGTTTGGATTTTTAAGAAATTGCAATTTATACTTTGTTGGTAGTCTAGAAATTGCTCATTTAAATTACAGCATCTCCCGGTCCCTGAAATATTTACATACTCATATTGGATACATTTCATTGACCGCTATCCTCAATCGAAATGCAATATTTTATGTTTTATTCTTGTAATCTGGATATACGATGACTTGTAAAACAAAAAATAAAAAATAATGTAGTTCTGTTAAAAAACATGGTCATTTTTTATTCTCATTTTCTTCGTCTTCATAACACTATTATGTGACTTGAATTGGAAATCAGATCCAATACCTTTGATTACCCCAAAACAAATTTGCAATAGCCATTGGACTTGACTTTACTTGACTCTGTTCATTTTTTTTTTTTTGATTTTATTGAAGTCGTTGTATCAATTGAATGATAATTTTGTTTAGCATATTCAATTATATAATAAAAATATTTTGTATGGCTTTTTAATAGTATATATCCAGTATTTTTTTTTAGTATTTAAAGTATTTTTTTCCCCGATATAAAAGTACTGCAAAACATTTTATTAATTTTATTGTATATATTTTTTTGACATTTTATATCTATTTCTCGGTCTTTTATTTTGACACGACAAATTGGTCTGAATATAGAAATGCATTCTTAAAAAGTCATAAAATGAGTCTGAGAATATTATACTTAAGAGGCGATTAAAAATATAATTTTATAATTTGTATGAGGTGACCAATTTTAATTGAATCGTAAAAAATAAATTTATACTTTTAAAATAGATTTGATTAAATGTATATTAAAAACTAACTTTAAAATTCACTACACGAATGGTAGATTTTAAATTTAATTCTTTATTACTAGACTAATAGTTTTATCACCTAATATGGATATAGTATTTAAATTTTATCATGCAATTATTTACATATTTTACAAAAAGTAGAATGCATTTATTTATTAAACCGGAAACATATTAATATTTTGGTCGGAAACTATGATAGAATCGATTGAATCTGATATAAAAAATCTGAAATTATTTCATTCGAATTAAATCAATTATTTAAATTAATTATATGAACTCATGTTAAGGAATTTCTAATAAAGAAATAACAATAAATTAAATTGATTAACATCATCCACATAAATATTAAGTTAAGAATTAAATTATTTATAATCGATTAGAACGACACCCAATCGAGATAAAATGTAGATTATTAGAATCGGAATTTCTTAAACAATTTATATTAATTAAAAACAAATTGATAAATTATGATAATAATGAAAAATGTATTTAATCAATCAATTTAAATTATCTAATAAACAACAGATAACATTGAGGCCTAGAAATAAAAATATTTTGCAAATCTTAAGATAAATTAAATTTATTATGCAAAATTACTGTTAAATCAACATCAAACAAAACCTATATTTTTCCTGAATTATTTTTCTTAATAGAAAAATCATGACTTGATCCGTATTAATAAACTTTGACTGGCAACATGTTTCTTATTTTAATAAAGAAAAAAAAATTAAACAATAAATAATATAAAATTCATAAAATTATAGATTGTTTTGCAATTATTTATGAATTATTTTCAATTTAAATATCACCGACACCGGTCAGTTTGAGAGTAAAAAAAGTATAGGTTATTATATTAAATTATAATATTATTCTTGTCCACCTGTATTATAATTTAAATCATACAAGAAATAATTAAGAAAAATTAAAATTAAATCAATCATAAATGTTTTTTCTATGCATATATACAATTTATTATTATCTTAATTACTATTTTCATTTCAATCGCCCAAAAAACAATTAAAATGCAGATATAAGAAAATTATGTATTTTATTATTGAATATAAAATAGCAGGAATGTTATATGAATTTTTTTCCCTCCGTTAATTAATTTGATGCAATTAATTTATGTATTTATCGTCAAATTGCATATAACTATAGCGGCTTAATGGTGTTATTAAAATTATTTATAATATTTAAAATTATTTAATAGAATTTAATGGTACAGAAAATACAACATTTACGATATTATACGAGTAATAAACAACGGTCATGTAAAAACGTGTGGATAAACTATTTGAATTAGTCACGTTTTTTTTTGCGAATTTTTCTTAATTCAATATTAAATAATATTAATTTTAATTTACAGAAAAAATATCATTATTCCCATTCCATCCACTTAAAAACTGTTAAATAAATCGGAGCGGTCGTTCTTATAATTAGGGAAACAACCAAAGACCAAATTTTCTTCGATAATAAGATTTAGGGAATTTCGGTGACCTGAAAATGAAAATGAAAAATATTTGCATCAGTGGTGTGCAGTCTAACGGGCAGAAGTCGCGGAGCCCACCTGAAATATCGCCAAATTTATAATTGTCTGAGAAGAGCTTTCAGAAGCTTCCAAAAGCTTATCCAAAGTTTTTAATTAAACTATTATTTTAAGCATTATCAAATCCAATTGATCTATAAATGAAATAAAATGAAAGCTCTGCGGAAAATTAAAATCACTATAAAACCTTTAATGATTTGAATTGAATTGTTTGCCCTTGCTTGCCCTTTCTTAAAAAATTCATCTATCAGCCCTGAAATTTTGCATAAATATATGCTTTCGATGAGCTTTCGAGGTTGTTAAGCATACATAGTTGTTGGGAAAATTTGGAATTTTGTGAAAGGACCGATATCTGGATAGAAAGTAGATTTTAAAACGAAAAAAAAATTAAGTTCAAAATTTAAAGCTATCTTTGAGCTTACAATGAATTAAGAAAGTTTTTTGTGATAATTTGAAATTTTATCTAAATTTATTGAATCGAACAAAAATTTGATTCCAAATTATAGAAAATGAATATTTTAATTTTAAGCTGATCAATGAGCTTTCAAGATTTTTAAAGCTTTTTTTGAAAAAGTTGAAATTTCGGAAAAACCCGTTATCTAGATAGAAAATACATTTATATACGTAAAAAGTTAAGTTCGAAACTTAGAGCTTTTATTGCGCTTTTAATAGTTTAGATAAGCTTTCTGGGAAAATTTCCTATTTAATTTAAATTTATTGATTTTAATTTTAATTAAATTCATTTTAATTTTAAGCTTTCAATAAGCTTTCGAGATTTTCAAAGCTTTTTTTTGGGAAAATTTTAAATTTCGTTAAACAGTCAGTTTTTGGATAGAAAATATATTTTAATACATAAAAAATGAAGTTCGTTCAAAAAAGCTTAATGGGAGCTTTAATGTAATCGCAGAGCTTTTGATCGAAAGGCTTAGTTCGGAAAATCCGGATCAAATATCGCAAAGTCCGATTTCAAATTTCTCGGTACAAGCTTATACGAACATTTGATTTGACATTTTTTCCAGGCGAACAAAGTCTTCTAGTAATAGAACTGATACAGACTTTAACATTTTGTTAAGGGGTCATAAAATTTATATTACGAGATTCGAAATAATTTAATATTCAATACGGGAAAACTTTTCCGTATATTTCAGAGAGAAAATGCACGACAGATAGTATGGCGCTTCTACATAAATTAAATGCAATCCATTGTTGCAATTAAAATAATAATAATTCGCTTAAATTAGAAAAACTATTTTGCTAAATTAAAACATTAAAATACAAAATATTACCAATCCGATAACAACCGGTACAGGAATCGTTTTAAAAATCCATTCACGATTAAATATTAATAATCGAATTAAACTGAAATTTAATTCCCGACAATTGTAACGATTTTTAATCAATTTACTATCATCAAAAATAAATAAAACATCATTTAACCTAAATTTTGCATGTTACAAAATCATAAGACGCTCGGATTGTACATTTAAACACCCGGAATTAAATCATAGGTAGGAGTAATGGAAATCATAAATTGAATATTCGTGTCTAAATGTAAAATGATCACAAGCTAATTCATTCAATATTTGCAATAATACGAGATCGATCGATCGGGACCTTTTTTCTATTCGATTCGAAAACATAGGCTATTTGCTAATGGATTAGGTTTATTCTTATAATTTACATGGTTTATTTGTAAATTGGTTTTGGTATACGACTATCGGAGGTAGGAAAATTTATATAATATTCACCATGAAATGAAAAGTTATCGCGAGATGATAGGATAACAGAAAGATCATTAGGTCATATTTGTCACGATTTTTTTTCTCTTTACTTATTCACTTTTTGCATGCAATTTTTTTTTGTAATAGTTGTAATTTCGTATCAGGTTAGTGAAGGTAACGTTTGGTATTAAATACCTAAAGGTGAATATTTGAAATCGAAATTTTCCTTAAGACATCTTTGACATAATGTTACATCCTAAATGATGTAAATTATTACACGAAAATATTCTATTAAATGAAAGTATAAATTTAAATATTTTCGATCATATTAAATAGACGTTAAATTGATTACATTATCAGGCAGGAAATGAACATTAAACAGTTTACTGTATATTTTATTTGGAAAATTGTCCAATTATCGATATCGAAATTAAGGACGAATTTTTTATAACATAAAAACTTGTTAAATAAATTATTTTCAAGATTTAGCTGGGTATTCATTGAAAATGAATTTTATTTTGCCGTAAAGGAAGCTAAGCTTCTCGATAAGTTTCTTGGTAAATTGGAGTTATAAATTTACTGGTAAATAAGTTTCTTGGCATTCTGAGAATTCGCATTCGCAATTTTCCTATGAATTTATTAAACTGATTTTATGTATTCATTTCATAATGAACTAATTTATGTTCAAGCCATTAGCGATAGAGATTTTGTTAGGAAAAATTTTTGAAAAAATCAATCGTTTCGGGATATATTTGATTTTTGTTTTCTTAAAAAAATCGGGTTTTTTTCAAAATTTTTCATTTTCCCAGAAATTACTAAACTTGAAATATTTTTTTTCCACCCTGCGATTTTTGGTATTGGTATAGACTTTCACCCTTCATATCAAAGGGTTAATTTCAACCATTTCGTGCGATGGTGGCGACCATCGATCGCCATAGAATTTAAAACCAAAAAATTTCATTCAAAATATTTGGTACAAAATTGTATTCTAAATGAAAATCTGTTCGCTTATTTTAGAAATCCCGGATAGGGAATTTGCGGGAAATTTCTTGTATGATATCTTTCCCTTACTCACCGAGGAATAAAATCTTATAAATAAATTTTCCCAAAAATTTCCGTAAAATCAGATTTTGTTCTGAACCGCTAATTTCGTGCAGATATGGCATGATTCTGGTAGCTCAAATATAGGTGGGCAAATGCTCCCCATATGTGGGAAACTTTAAGAATTCAAATTATTGATTAAAATAAATGTATTCTAAAAAAGTTGTTAAATTTTCACCATTCTTCGATTTTTTCCGTTGCGTTAAGACTTTTTGCAGATATTTTCCTGACTTTTACTCGAATCCGTCATTTTATCTGGTGTCCTCGGGACCAAAATGATCCGCGAAAAAATCAGAAAATTCAGAAATTTAGAGTGTTCCAGACATTTCTTGGTTGCCATATAAATCTTTCAATTTCAAGGTTTTTCTCAATTTTTTTATAATTCCCAAATTTTATTCAAAAAATTTCTTAAAACATCGATATTTTTAGTATGCACTTACAAAAAATTTGGCATAATTTCATAAAAGTCATTCGATTGGTAAAAATATTGATCGCCAATAAATCAAAATATTAGCTTATAATTCTCATTAATTTTGGAACCATAATAATAGATAGAATAGAATCGGAATTTCCTAAAAATTTTCTCCGTAATTTGAAAAATCTTAACACTCAAAATCGTTCTTAAACGAATAATGAAGAAAGTAATTTCTCAAAATTCCAATAAAATTAACCCCCAAATTTTGCCGGGGGTTCTCCCACGAACTTTCATACGAAGTAAATTTATTATTTTCGGGGCAAAGCAATTGAACAAATTAGACATGGGACTTTCCGATTTTTATCGAAATTTTTCGCGATTAACTTGCGACTTTGAATTTGGTAAATTTTATTTCAATTTTACAAACATTTCCTGATGGGTTTCTCCTAGTTTTTTCTACCTTTTTCCCATTTTTTGTTGCATTTGTCATTATTTTTAAGACTTTACCGTGAATTTGTAATTTTCTTGTCTTTTACCGATTTCTTTCCGATGATTAAGGAATAATGATAAGAATTCAAAATTTTTTTTTGAGTTCTTAACAGACTAGGAGTTCTACGAATTTATATGGGAAAATAATCATTATTTACATGTAGAAATCTGAATTTAGAAAGAATTAAAACCGTTCAAAATTCAAAATTCAATTTGAACCGATGTGGAGTGGAGGTAGAGACATAAAGCAAGGTTCGGAAAATTATGGAAAACTCGATTAGAATCCAAAATAGCTAAAAAATTTAGAATATCGAGAAGAGTTTATGCAAAATACGAGAAAATTAATAATAAATTTAATAAAGGTTTAAATAAGAATAAATAAGAGTGAAGGTTTACACAAGTTTTAAGGAAGTAGAAATAGCCGGAAAAATCAGGAAAAGTTAAGAATGTTTAGAAAGTTAAGAAAGTAGGGAAACGACATATGAAGTGGAGCATACTCGGTAAAATATTGGGAAAATCGGGGATAGGTTTTATAATTTAATAAATTCAAATATTTTATTTTCAGGAATTTGGAGAAATTTTTATGACAGAATTGGTAATGGAATCTCGATATATCCAATACCAAATGAAGAATAACATCTTAGACACTCAATTTTAAATGATAAAGAATCCTCGTTGGATAAATTAATTTTAATAACTTTCATTTGAATAATCACTAAAATTAAATTAAAAACCCTGAAACAAACCCATTTCTTTTATCCCTTATTTAAGCATTTTATTTTATTTTATTAAATGAACTTCTCGTCCAAATCCTTCCGTGCATCCTTAGTTCTGTATTATCAATATCGAAATTTTTTAAACTCCTATAATAAGCCCAAATACATGTCACATTACCATGTACTATTAGGATTAATCTACTTAATTGTACAACAAGATATAATAATAATCATACTATACTAAAGTTAATTGTAATGTCAAATTAACAAATTAAAATCCATAAACAGGCCAAATTATAAATGATTTGTTTCGAGAATGAAAATATAATTTTAAATTAATCGCATAAATTATTATTATAACTTCAGAAAATTAACTAAAGAAAAGCAGAACTAAATTACGTTATAAGAAGAAAAAAAATGTTAATCACTTCATTGTGTAATAATACAATTTGAAATTATAGTCTGGTGGATTATTGGAAATTGGTATGATTATTATTAATATTATGTAGGTATATGAGCGCTTAAAAAACAAATTATACAATTTATGAGGAAATTATGCAAAATTATTTTCGATATTCTATCTATATTTCAGATGGAAGAAAGAAAATTTTTTCCACGCGTGGGTTTTCCTTGAATATAAGAAAATACATATATTTTTAAGACTCTGATCTTTTCTATTGTTTTTAATTACTTTTTTGAATTTTTTTTGTTAAATTTTTAATTATAATTTCTGCTTTTATTTCAGTAAAGTTATAAATTTAGCAATTTTTTAGTCTATTTATGATATCTCTTCATTCTGTAATTTATCTGTAATTAATACAAATAATTCCAATATTTCTCCGTCTCCAGAAATCTTTATTTCTGAGCAACATATTTAATTATAGTATATAGTATCTTTAGTATTTAAAATAAAAAATAATTTAAATCACTTGATCAATTATCTTGAATATTAATTGAATTAAAAAAAAAATTGTGTACAAAAAAATTAAATATTAAAATACAATACAATATTTTGAACAATATTTATTTAAAATTAGCGTAAGAAAGGAATAATACTTAATAAATCAATAAAAGAAATATATGTACATTGTACATCAAATATAATAAATAAAATATAAAAATAATATCCAAAAAAATGTTCATTTAATTTTTGAAAATAAAATTTATCTTTTTATTATTTAACTATTAATCAACAATAAAATATTGAGTGAGGAAAAAATCCCATCCATTAAGTACCTTCTTCGCATAACATTACCTGTATTTATAACCAATAATTTTTTAAGTTAGCAATTAACGAGCATTAAGTGTATAACCTCTTAACCCAATCGGTAACCTAATAGCACTTATCCATAATTTACTGTTTAATGGACAAAAAATGGACAGTAAATCGACAATGAAATCTCATTCAAAAGTTACGAGAAAAAAAAGACACCGATTTTCTGTGCTTTTTTCTGAAAACTAATAAAATTTCTTTTTTTTTCTTGTAAATTTGTAATATTTTCTTTCAATTAATTTGAAATGTTTATTGTACTTATTATGTTCTCTATACAAGGTGATTCAAAATAAATTGCCGGCCCTTATTTTTAACCTCGAAAACCATTTTCTTAGACCAGAGTATAATTGGTTTCCAATGACCTACATTGAACTGAATTATCGTGGTTATCAGCTTAAATATTATCAGTTAATATCATTTCATTTTGCATTTGAGTTGAATCATTCTTATCATTTATTGGTAAACATTTCCTCACAAAAACTGTGTTTCAAGAAATATTATAAACGAAACAGTATACTTCTACTAATAGATCGGACTTTTCAAACGAATATTTCATTCTTAAACACCCTGTTTATGATTTTTGAATAGAGATAGTGTCACCAAAAAATAAAAAATTTAACTTTTTAATAATAATTAATTGGTTTTGGGTTCTTTTTATAAATTAATGATGAAAAATTAATTGGAGAGATATTAATATATTATAAAAAAATGATATAAGAGTCGAAAAATCAACTAAGCTAATTGTAATTTAGTCTCTCGCTTGCGAAAATTTACGGGAATTATAATTTTAACTTTTAGGAAGTTTTTACCCGATTTTACGGCGATTTATAGATACGGTGTTTCACTCTTTGAATGTAAAATCTACCTGAGGAAATTGGTTGGCGGGTGAAATTATATGGATTGACTAACAATATCCATCTAATAAAGCTAAAGTTCGTAAATCATTATACGCTGTGCTAGACATTTTAAAGCTCCTTCAACACTTAGAAATCTGCTCCATTTTCCGACCAAATTAGGAATATTGCAGTGTTGTATCATACAAGATAGGAGCAAGAAAGATAGGATTCGACAGGTTTACGCTGTACCAATATGTCACAAGATCCCGTCCAAAATCGATCTGAGATTCCATATTTCTAGGAATTTTTATGAAAAAATTATTTTTTAAATTTTTTTAATCGAATGATGCCAAATTATTCCTAAGTAATTAACGAAGAATTATGTTCAGAATTTTTTTTTTATAAAAAATTCACATTGACGTGATTAATTTTTTTGGCAAGAAAAATAGACTTCCAACCTTCGATTTTATAGAAGTTTCCTGGACTTTTAGGGGAAAATATTAATTTACGGGTAATTTTATTAATGAATCGGAAAATCTGAGTATGCGAAATTAAAATAAAGGGTATCGTGAAAAACGATAACTTATCAAAAAAATATTTATAATTTCCCGTGAAGTTTAAAATTTAACAATTTTGAAATCGATTCAAATAATAGATAGCAAGGGTGTTCTATCGATATCATAAGGTCAGCGGTACCCTCCAACAAATATTTTTAAAATCCCATCAAAAATCGACTGGTAAAAAATCCAATAAATTCAATTGATTTTTGTTCGTGATTTTTCTGAAAATAAAAAAAGATTTTCAAAATCTTCCTAATCGAATGATGCCAAATTATTTCTAATTATCTACCGAAGAGATTTCGATCTATATATTTTATGAAAAAAACCAATCGTTTTGATATTTATTTTTGATTTTCATTATTTATTTTCAAATTTAACCCTCCGATCCGCGGAAATTTATATTTCCGGGAAAATTTATCAACGAATCGGATAATCGGAGTTTGCGAAATTAAACTTAACGATCTAGTGGAGAAACTATGAAAATAATTTGATAAAGAAAACAACCCCCTGCATATCTGGGGGTCGATATAATCAAGAAATCAATAATAATCAAGAAACCGGTCACTGAACTGCTTCGTCTGGTGACGATAAAAATAAATTTCTTCCAAATGAACTTATTCATCTAATATTTTATTATAATAGAGGAAAGATTCCTTTTAATTAATTATATTTTTTTTAATTATTTATTTTAGTTTTTCCCATTTAAAATAAATTTTTGTTTCATGATATTAAAACTACATTTTCTTTAATTTTATAAAAATTATTGAAGTAAGCAAATTTTTACTAGGATTTTTTTTAGGTCAATCAACCCCCGAAATTCGGTGAGGACTTCATTGAGACAAAGGGAATTTCTTTGGTAATTTTAAATTTAAAAATTTCAGGTGGGATTAATTTAAATGATCACCTAATAAAGCTAAAATTATAAAAACCTCGAGGGATTAAGAATAACTTCAAAAATCGATTTTTAAGATTTTAATTATTTTTTCTTGGTGAAATTCTGAATTTTCGGAATAAATTGGTTCGGTTCCCAAATAAATAATGAACAAATTAGTGTCTCAAAATTAATAAAAATATCAACCCCGCTTCGATCCTTTATAGACTAGAGAAACCATTATAGACGCTTTGATCCCTTAAATAGAACATCTTTTAACAACAGAAACAGCGTAGAAAAAAGTCGCGGTAGATCAGATGAAATCTGTAAAATTCAGAAAAATTCTGCAAAATTGGAGAAGCGTCTAATTGTTTTGAAAAATCGGAAGAAATCTGTTACAAAAAAAATTCGGTAAAATATCGGAATAAAAAATCGGAAAAATGGGATTTAGGAAATGAACAGGAAAAAGTTGGCAAACAAAAATAATTGTTAAAATGTCTGGCAAATTATGGAACAACTAATTTAAAATATATACCTATATGCTTTCAATGAGCTTTCAAGATTTTTGAAGCATTTTTTTTTGCATTTTTGAACAATTTGAAAATACGAAAAGGACCGATATCCGGATAAAAAATAGATTTCAATACGAAAAAAAACTAAATCTCAGAGCTTACAGCTCTTTGCGAAAGTTTTCATATTTTGACTCAATTTAATGAATCGGATTAATAAGATAATTGATATAAATTATCAATTTCGGGAATTTCATAGCTTTATTTTGGAAAAGTTGCAATATTGTTAAGGGATCGTTATCTACATATAACATAGATATTTGAACGTAAAAAATTAAGTTCAAAACTTAGAGCTTTCATTGCGCTATTATGAGTTTTTCATACTGTCAGTGGGGGAAATGATAGAAAATCGATTTCTGTTTCCTCTGTTACATCTTAGTACTAAGTGTATGGTATATGCAGAATTACAGTAAATTTTCTATGTAAAATAATTAAACTCCCAATGGATCAACTTAATTTGATATTGATTAAAATTGGTTCATTTATTGATTTTCTCAGACGGAAAGTGGAACATACTTTCGAAATTTAGTAATATTTCTGTAGAGAATACTTCGGAGAAATTTTCGAGGTAATTCTTAAGTAAATCTATAAGCTAATTATTATCTATTTCGGTGTTTGTTAGTTTCCTATTTACTTATCGGTGATTGGAAAATTAAAAAGATATCTTTTCGCTAGATATTCAAAATATAAAATATTTTCGAAAACAAAATGATGGAAATTAATTTTTATCTATTTTACGGAAGTGGTGACATCATTTTTTTTTTAAATTTAAATTTTTAATGTAACATTTACAACTAATTTTAGTGCAATATTTAAATTCCGCCATAAATCCATGACTATATTTCTTATATATTAAAAAAATAGATGATTAACTAGATAGATTTTATTTGCAGACAATTTCACAACATCGAACATGATTATGGGGTAAGGAAAAGAGATCACATCTTAAATCAATATGTCTTAAATTACCCATTAAAATTATATTTATTTATTTTAATTTTTAAACAAAAACAGAACATTACAATAAATAAAAAATAAACATAAAAATTAATTTATAATTTTTACTATTTTTTAAATTATATTCTACGTATTTTTAATGAATTTTGAATGAATAACCATTTATAATCAAATAAAATATGTGTGCCATCCACACTATTTTGATGATTGAACAAATATTTTCGGATTGATTTTTTTATCCGTATCTTCTATAGGGAAATTGTTTAAATATTTTTTTTCTTTTTTTTTAGTATTTTCATTGATTAAATTATTGAATGGATTATAATAGAAAAATGCAATAAAAATAAGTAGAGAATTTATGCATTTCTAAAATTATGGAAAATATTATTATCAGAGAAATATGCAGCACGTCTCTAATTTTTCGTCATGATATCGTCGAATGAATTTTTCCATTTAACTTATTAATTTATTTTTTCTTTCCATTTCCATCTTCATTACTTTCTAATCAAATATACTATTTTTTCCATTAATATACCGTAAAGAGGATAGAATTGATTACGAATTTAAAGAAATTTAATCGATTGGCATCGAAATGACTACCATAATTTCAACGGTATATAAAATATGCTTGCTACTGTTAAGATTCATTTATAAATAGTTAAATTTCCATATGGAATATGGAATTAATATAATTTTTAAGTAAATATTAAAATTTATATTTTAATAAAAACCCATTCATTGATAATAATATTGGTTAAAGTATTGACGGATTTGGTTTATTAAGTATACATAAATACATTTTGAATGAATGGTGTTTATTATTTAACCGTTTTATTAATATTTTTTTGAAAAATCTAAAATGAAAAAAAAAAAATAATAATAATTTAAATATAGACAGAAGATAGAGATTAGTTAAATAGAGGAAATGAAGGTTAGTGTAGGTATGGTAAACGGATAGATAGTCAAGATTCTTACAATGTATTTTAAAGTCATTTATATAGAATTTGACCGTATAGAGATGTGTTAAAATGAATTGATTGATTTGCAATTATTTACCGTTTGAAATATTTTATTTAAATTGATACTTTGATTCTGTTTAACATCCAATTAGTAATACATTAGTGGTGACGAAACTCGCTAATGTATACATGCTATGCGAATAAAGGAAATGTTTCGAAAGAATAATTCTGAAAACAATTTAACAAAATTTAACCATTGCAAGACAATTTCAATAGTAACATTCCCATATATCAAAATCTTCCATCTATAGTAGCGATGCACAGACCGTAGCCCGCGGGCGGTGTATACGACCCTCCGATGATTTATTGGCGACCCGCGTAACCATAGATTTTTATTTTTAAAAATTAAAAAAGCAAAATAGCTGTGGGGCTAGAAATGGCTTATTCAATTCTCATTTTATGTTGTCTGTTTTGATCTGCTTGAATTGTTGGCAATAAAGACGATCTTGTTGGCACCGACAATAAAGCCATTGAAATCGATAATGGTACAGCTTAATTTTTTACACAGAAGTGATGTGGCTAAGTCGCTGTATAACATTAGAACGGTTCCTAAATTTAATTGCCGAAATTGATATTTTCATGACTGTAAGAAATTAGAACGTCCCTGATATAAAAATTCGTAATAGTTAATGTAACTTATTAGATACTCTGGTTCACATTACTTACCATATGAACATGTTACAGCCTTTATGCGTTAGCCTTATTCAAGAGAACATTAGTCAGTGCTATTACTAGATTGCCTGCCGAATACTTTCTTCGGCCAGATAAAAATGTAAAGACACCAAACGTTGCTTTGATAGTTAGGTAAATATATGAAAATAAAAAATTTCGGAAAAGTTAAAATTCTTTTAAGAAAATTCAAAAATTCGAGGCTCCCACCGAAAAATTTTAATTTCGGACATCGCGACATTTGATCCGGATTTCCCGATAATTTTCTTCGGATTTAAAAAAAATGTAAGGATGAAGGAAGTTTATAAATTAGTTAAGGAAAAAAAATAAAACAATATCAAAACTAATCATTTCGTACAAAAGCTCTGGAAAACTTTAAAGTTTCCCAGAAAGCTTCGTTTTCCGAATTTTACTTATACGTTTTAAAATCTATTTTCCATCCAGATAACAATCCTTTAACAAAATTTCAAATATTCCGCAAAAAACAAGTTTCAACAATCTCGAAAGCTCATTGAAAGCTTAAAATTAAAATGTCATTTTATATAATTTGGAATCAAACTTTCATCCGAATCATTAAATTTAAAAAAAATAGCTTACCCAAAGCTATAAGTTTCGAACTTAAATTTTCACGTAACAAATGCTTTCGAAATTTCGAAAGCTCATTGAAAGCTTAAAATTAAAATTTCTTTGGAATCGAATTTATATCCGATTTATTGAATATCAATGAAATGTGGAATTTTCGCAGAAGAGTAATCCAAACTATTAAACGCCCAACGAAAGCTTTAAGTTTCGCACTTAATTTTTTACATTTGAAATTCCATTTTCTATCTAGTTAGTGATCCTTTAACAAAAGTTACTACTTTTACCAAAATTAAGCTATAAAAATCCCCAAAGCTCATTCAAAGTTTAATATTAAAATATCATATTATATAATTTGGCATCTAATTTTTATTCCATTCATTAAATTTAAATAAAATATGACATTTTCGCTAAAAGCTTTCTCAGTTCATTGTAAGCTCAAAGAGAGCCCGCAGTTTCGAATTTAATTTTTTTCTGTTTAAAATCTATTTTCTATCCAGATATCGGTCCTTTCACGAAATATCAAATTTTCCTAAAATACGTGCTTTAAAAATCTGGAAAGCTCATTACAAGCTTATACTTTTTCAAAATTTCAGGCCAATTTGTAGAGTTTAAACTTTTCCACGGAGCTTTCTGACGAAAGTTTTGGATTTCATTTAAATTAGATATAGACTGCCTAAAATAATATTTTAATGAAGCTCCCGATGAACCTTTGGAATTTTCTTAAAGCTTTTTCACGAAGTCTTCAACACTGATTTTAAATTATTGGGATGGAAAATAAATTTAAAAGCCTTATACGCTCTTTTTTTTATAAATTTTAAAGCTTTATTCCATCTCTTATGCGATATAATGCTTCCACGTCGATGGAGAGTATATAATGTCTGAGTATATAATGAGAGTCTGGGACGACCCTTGAGAGACTCACCACCCTGTACCGCAATGCGGGCGGGGAGACAGACTTGCCAAAATAGAATCAAGACAAGGTCTCCAAGCAATTAATAACAGAATCATTTGATATAAAATGACACATGGGTAAAAACGTCACTGGCTCTTAGACTACAAAGCCCTCAATTTATTTTTAATATGAAAAATTTTAATATTTCTATGATCGCCTTGTTTCTTAAAAGAAATTCCTTCCTTCGGTAAGAGATTATGTTTGTGAATTTTTACCGATATTTTTAAATAATTAAATAATTGATTCAAATTAAATCAAATAATTAAGTAATTCGATTATCTAGGAAAATTATGGAAAATTATTGACCCGGTCGATATATTTTTATACAGTTTTTTTCTGCGAACAGCCTTGATTTTTTGTCGACCAGTTTCACACTATTATTTTTTTACCGATGTGGAATATGGATTTTTAAGGATCAGTCCTAGCACATTTTTTTCGGCAGGTCCAAGTTAGAGGATGCAAAACCAAAAGGAATTTTTAAAACCGGTATTTCGGGTTTTACGGAATCAAAACCGGGATCCCGGTATTCAATACCGAAAATTTGATACTTCACATAAGATTTGAGAGGATTAAATTATTGAACTTTACCTCATATTTCAATTCAATTTCAACCTCTTCATGGCGTAATGGGTGGTGTACCCGCTTTTGAAGAGGGAGGTTGGAGGTTCGAAGCCAGGTGTCATCACAAATTATTATCTCAATAATTTGAATAATTTGTGATCGTCACAATGATCGAATTTGAAACGAGTCATATCGGATGGTGACGTAACTGAAACTTCCATATGGAAGCGACTATTCTCCCCCGAGGAGTAATGTAAAAGATGATGATTAATTCAATATAACAATTTCATTCCATTCTTTTAATAATATTTTATATTACCTACTTCAGAAAATTGAATTTGATTTTCAAATTGATAGTAACTCCGGCGACGGTGTATTCTATGAAATCAAATCACTCAAAAGATAAAACAAAACGAAACAATTTGTCTGATTGTGTCTGGGTTATGTTTAGGCAAATCATTTTGCCTCTAATCAAATACGTTTTGTTTGATTTGGTGTATCGCCAGCCTAATAGTTCCATCTATTGCACAATAATTAAATTGATACGGACGTTGTTCAATCGTTATTTGAAAACCGAAAACCCGGTATTGAACCAATCAAAATCGGTATTGAAATCCGGCTCAAAATGGTCCGGGATCCTGGTTTTGCATGCTCTAGTCCAAGTGCGATTCTTTTTACGAAAATTCGCGGGAAAATAGTTTAGAATTATCTGAAATCATTCACAAGAAATTCGGTCAGAAATAGTTGAGATAATCGAGAATATTATGTTGAGATTTTCGGGAAGTACATTTTCAAAAATTGTCTGTACAAATTCCGAAATTTTTGGTTAACTTCGTGAATTAAAAATTAGAAAGTGTCTGGAAAAAGAAGAAAATTTGCCCGACAATCGAAAATTCCTGAACAATTTCAATATTCTCGAATTCGTCTCGACCATTTCCGACTTTTCCCTAAATCATATTTTAGACATATTTATTTTAGTCCAAAGAACCGATTCGGCCTGATTATAATTTTGGCAGAACAATGTATTTATATCTCGTGACTTCCAAAATATTACCGCTTGTGCGATAATTTTAGTTTGAGGATTTAAATTTAAATTTTTAAGCTTTCTAATTAAAAATTAAATATTTTTAAAATACATTTGAATTTAGAAATATTCAATTCAACCCCCAATATTCCAACCAAACCAGATCTTTAAAATAAAACAAGAAGTGTGATTTTTGTACTCGTATAACTCGAGTTGATTATTTATTTCTTGATATAATTTATTTATTTCACTGCCTTAAAGTGATTCGCAGAAATTATTAGATTTCAAAGATGATCAATATTAAAGATTATTAGATATTTTTATATTTATTATTTAATATTAATAAAATATTAAATATGTAGAGCCCGTAGACATCTAGTTATAAATCGAATCGAATCTCAGTATAATTTTTGAATAAATGAATTCATATTAGTTACTTCGATGGTTATGTTTTAGGATTAGAAAATAATTATTATCATTAATAAATAATTTTAATCGACATTTAAAAATATTATTTCATACATCGGTAACTTGTAATTTCAAATAAATAACATTAATTTATTTTACACAATTAATTATCTAAGAAAATTAATTATGTCGAATACCAACCTTAAGGCGATTAGTTAAAAATAATAGAATTTAATTCCGATTGGTAGAAATATATCGACCTATTAAATCGAGAAATTAGAAAGATGACTTGAAATTCTTAAATTCCTTTAAATACCATCGGATAACACTCACCTGCATTACCCAATAATTTGACGATGGCACTATTTGATCGCCCAAATTATCCGTAGTATACATTAGTGGAAAAAGAGACGAGTTTAAATGGAAAGCAACCGGCAAGCTTGTGTTTCAACACTTTTTCCCTCCAACCAATTTATATTAAACCACGTAAAATTAAACTATTACTTAATCATTTTTCCTTAATTATTTAATTTAAATGAAAATCAATAGGCATAATAATTAAATGAAAAAATTACTGATAATTATTATATAGAAATATTTTATCCATTTTGAATAAAATTGATATTAAACACGAATTAAATTCCATTTAAACTATAATTATCGATATTAAGATAATCGAGGCAGAGGTAAAAAAAATCATAATTACATTAATAATTTTATAATTGTCATATTTGCATACTAATTTAAATTTAAAGAAAAAAAATAATAATAACAATAACTCGGGAATAGGCTTATAAATATTGTAAATTGTATCAATTAAAATATTATCTAAATAATTTATAATCGAATAATTATTATTATCAATCAAGAAATTGAGAGAGTATATTAATTGATTAATTAACTTTATTACTTTATCGTTTTTATACAATACATTCAATCAATAAATAGAATTCATTCATAATTGTTCCATCAGACGTAATATTTTCTTTACATTTGTTTTTTGATTGAACTGAACAATTAAACAATTCCAAAACTTCTTAACAAAGAAATATTAATTAATAATCCAAAGATAATGAGGTTTGACATTGTTGTATCGGTTTTGATATCGATTTTTTTTTTGTATTTTCTTTCGATCAATTTATCGGGAAAATATTTTAAAAAAATACACAAATAAATTTTTTATACAAAATATTTTAATTCAAAACCTTTCACAAATATACCTGTAACAGGTTATAAAATAAATATACACAATACACTTATTATCCACACACGCCCGCGTATTCAACAAAATATTCAGTACGAAATAGCCATATAATTTTTGAATCGCTTACAATCAAATTTTACTTGAAATTCGAAAACCGTTCGATCGATTGATTTTATATCGGGAAAATGGATAAAATTAATTTTTGAATTTTTTAAAAACAACATTTAAATGTTGTTACCTCTCTGATAGCCTTAACGAGACTAAAATCCATCACCAATACCATATATAAAATCACCATTCACACAGTGAATTATTCTTGTATTTTTAACATACCATTTGGTATTAAAATATAAAGTTTATTAAAAATCACCTGGGGGACTTGACTTGACTCTCTATTTTTTATCCATTTTTTTATTCATTCATTTTTAAATATCCATGTATCCCACAAAAGAGCAAAAAAATCATTGTATAATTTTAGTTTAATATATTAAAAAAAAAATTATACAAATGTATTATAAATGGTAATATATGTATCATGTTATTCATATTACATACGATATATACCATCAAGTATATATTAGACCAGGTGATGGCTGGACTGTGTCTAATGCCAGCCCATGACTTTTTTTTCTAATGAAACAGGTAAACGATATACGCGGAATAGATAACAGAATGACGATATCAATATTTAAAATTAATTTAATTTAATTCTTTCCGAAATACTTTGTTTTGTTATTATTTCATCAATTGATTTAGGTTGGTGGGAGAAGAAAAAAATGTGATATTTAAATTGAAGTTATTATTTAATTGGAAATGATAAATTTTTATCTGGATGATAATGGACTATTTAAAACGTGGAAAAAAATTATTTTTAGATGTATTATTATTATGAATGATTAAATTCTAAATAAATAAATTACACTGCCGTGCAAATTTTGAAAAACTTTCACCACCACGAATGGCGATAAAATTTTCTATAGTAAAATTTTCCGTAGAATCCGAATATCCTAATGGGTTTTCTCGATTGGCTCCCAATTTCCATATAAATGGCAAAATTCAAAAAACTGCACTTTTGAGTGCACATACCTCACATAAGTACTTGTATAAATTTTAATTGTCAGTCAATTATAATTATAATTTCTTGTTCAATGAAAACCGATATATCTCCGATTTTCGCCAAACTTACCTAGAATAATGAATAAAAAATATAATTTCAAGGGAAGAAAATAAATGAATTTTTCTTCGAAAGAAATTTCCATAATTTTCCTTGAATCATCTTTAATTTTTAGTCACTTACGGTACGTCAATTTTTAATTAATATATTCAAGATAATTCATTAAATTTAAGATATATATATTTGGGAAGAACCTCTTCCATGGTATAATGGGCATTACGCTCGCTTTGGAAGAGGGAGGTTTGTAGGTTCGAAGGTTCGAAGCCAGGTGCCGACATCACAAAAATTATTATTTCAATAATTTGTGATCGGCACAATGATCGAACCTGTAA
>JANTOP010016549.1:0-13992 GCA_027564815.1 Symmerus nobilis | reverse complement strand
TATGTATTCATAAGATAAAATGGCGATTTAAACATTTTGCTAAATATAAGCATATTTATAGCAATAACACCGAAGCAATAATTAATTAGCATGGAAATGCTAATAATTTACCAATTTCTGATCAAAAATAAGCAACTAAATAGATGTTCTATTATTTAGCTTATTATTTGAAATTTGTTGCAAGAATTTCACTAAAAATAAGCTTTATAGTTGTGCTATAAAGTAGCATTATTTAAGATATTTTTTGAACCTTTATTAAATAATAATGCTGGAAATAAAACATAGAGCAATAATTGCTACCGTGCTGTGAAATAGCATGGAATGCCCATATTTTGGAAAAATTAAATGTCAAAAATAATTATCAAAGCTGAAAAGGGAATGCTTCCTCTTATTGTATAAATCAAAATTAAATCGCTGACATGCATGGTTGTTGTATATTATCTTTGCTTCAGAAGCGCTTTTATAGAAACAATTTAATGCTATGAATTTGTGCTGTGATTTGGAATAATTTTTCGCTTAAATAGAGCGTTAATAGCAATGAAAATATACTATTATGCTGATGTTATATTTCAGCATTTTTCATGCATTAATAGAGCATTAATAGCCAAAACAAAGCTAAAGAAAGTTAATCTTATTTTCAGCATTTCATGTGGTCAAGAAAGCTCTTTTGAAGCAGCTTCGAGTAACAATATAACAGCACAGCTTAAAAATTGCAAACCACTTGCTGCAATAGCGCTTTCGCCGTACAATTCTTTAACTAATATCGTGCTTTGCGAAAAATGCTAAAAAATGACTAAAACTATGTTTTAAAGGCGCTATTAAAGCATGCTGACAGCAATAATTGCATCGTAGCATTCCGATGTCGCTTGGGATACCAACATACGATAGAGAAAATAAAATAGTAGGATAGTTTTCTATATAGCCAATCATAAAGACCAGAAATTAAGGGGAATCAACAAACAATTGGTTGAGATATTTATCATAAACTATACTCATATTTTCAGAATAATAGAATGTAATTCAAATTCAATTAAAATCAGAAAATATTTTTAAATTCCATGAAATTTGGTAAGTCGAAATACCAATGAATCAAAAATTTTCATGGACAGTTGATAAAAATTATATGCCTTAAGGTATGATAAGTACACACGTAGCAAATATTTGCCGAAAAAATAGAAAATAGTTGGGACAATATTTGTTGTTACGTGTGAACAACAACTAAACTATTGGGTGCCGTTTTTGTCATATATTTTTTTAGCAAATATTTTCCACGTGTGAACAACCTTTGCTCCATTCAATTCACTTATGGGGCGATTCATTGACGTTTAGTTTAATAATGTGTTACGGCCAGTTCAGTTTCGTAATAAATATTTACTAAAAGATTCACCTCAAATGCCATTCAGTAAAATTATTTCAAAGAGCTTTATAAAATTGAATTTAAAAGTTTTTTTGTTAAAACCTTCATCGACAGATTCTGATTTAAAAAATTTCTATTCCATTCTATTCTATTCCATTCTATTCTATTCTATTCGATTTCTAGGAATTTCTAAAAACCAAACTTTCAAAATTTTTCTAGTCGAATGAAACCAAATTATTTCGAATTAATTATCAAACAGATTTTGCTAAATAAATTTGAACCGTTTTGAGATTTTGTAGATATTCTCTAACAGTTTCGCGGAAAATTTAAATTTCTGTGAAATTTTATTAGGGAATCGGAAAATCTGATTATGTGAAATGAAACCTAAAGGTACAATAAGGAAACTGTAAAACAATATTTTTTTTTTGGAAATCAACCCCTTGATTTTATAAGTCGATATAAAATTTAATAATTTCTTTGGTTCGTTTAAAATAACAAGTTCAATCATGCCCGCGTTTAATTAAACCAGAGTTTGACATATCGTAAATTAACTGTTATGCTTGCTGAATATCATTTGTGATGAAATCTGTTACACTAAACTAAACGAGCTTTAAATAATTCCAAAAAAGCCCCGTTAGTTGGCCTAGATAATTTTTTAAAATCCGATTATAAAATTGTCGAATTTGTCTCAAATTTGAACATTTTCGGACAAATATATTCAAAATAAACTGTCAATTTGTCGCCAAATTTTGAAATATTTGTAATATTTTACAATCTTCGAAGTTTTTGCGTTTATGATTCAAAACCTAAAAAGTGTAAACTTTATATTTTTTAACCAGAGTTTGATTTTTCATAAACTCATAGAAATATTAACTGAATAAGATTTTAGGTGAATTCGGTTTAATTAAACTAAACGAGCATTAAAATAATTACAGAATTATCCCCTTAATCATTCAACTTTTTCTTTAGATAAATAAGTTCTACTATGGTACCGTTTTTGAAACACCTTATTTAATAATAATGAAAAATGGATCACGTACAGCAATAATTGTGATCGAACTGAGATGAAGCTTCCCAAGCGGTAGCAAAGTCAGAATTGACCCCAGGGAAAGTGAGGCTGTGTATTTGGTGGAATCGGAAGGAAATTGTTCCACCAATTCTACCACCTTCTAATCTCTACTGTCATTAACTAATCGGATTACAGCAAGCAATTCAGAAAATGTGGCCGTAATTAATTAACATAAAATGCGTTGTGTTAACAAAATATGTGTCACAACAACGCTAAGACCACACACATCCTTGATGATGGAAAAAAAAGGCCCCACTCACTATGCGATTTCTCTGCAACAAATTGATCAATTTTCCAACTTGCCAACCGATTGTAACATATGGTGGTTGAATCAACCGTTGATAAGTTGAATGTGCATACAATTCAACTTGGATTTGTTGAAGAGTGATTGATGTGTGTAGGGCTATGTTGTCAACTTACATTCGATTTCAGTTAAAAAGTAACTGCCATGGTGGTGGCAATATCAACCTGGAAACATATTTTCGTATATTTGCATAGTTTAAGTTTCATGTTGAAGTGAAATTGAATAGTCTGAGGCCTTGTTGGTAAACAATTGACAAGTTGATATCAATAAGTTGAACCAACCAAGTTGAAGAGAAATCGGTTAATGTATGGGCCGTTTTACACTGGACTCGGGATTTACATTAAAATCTGTTTACGAACCACCGTTGCCATATTAAAAATGTAAGGAAAAATCATTTATTTATTAAAAACAAATTACAGTTAATTTATTGTATTCACATGCATTTTGCTACAATAACTATACAGTGCGTTAAAAAAACGACCTAGATATTATATTCGAGTTCTTTTTAAAAGGGCAGTTATAATAGATTACAGTAATTTCATATGCATTTGCTTCATGTATATCTATTATAAGCAATTTCATAAATCATTCCCATTTTGCTTCATTTTCACCTTAATTGAACTCTAATTTATCTGAATTAATTAAAAACAACAATTTTGTAACAAATATATCAAAAATATTGGTACTACATCAGAATTATAGGCGTTTACTAAATAATGTCAAAGATCAAATATCAAACTTGTTTCTCATAAATAACGTTCCATATCAACAGAATCCTATTCCTACGTATGTTTTGTCAAATACATATATTACGAAATTTATATATATTTATAAAAAATACGCATCAACAAGGGGGCTTTTGCTTTCGATTTTTCTGGAAGCCACTCAAGCATCGACATAAATCATAAATAGGAAACCTCCAAGAAAAACCCTCTTTAAACTAAAAATATGTCTGACACAGAATCACGAGTCTTAATTCTATTTAAAAAAAAATGTTTAATCATATAAAAAAAGGGAGCCGAATTTCAAAGTTGAATTTACTACCCCTTGAACAAATTAACAAGTATCGATATAAGTCCGACTTTCCTTTAGGGAGGATGATTGAATTTCGGGAAATAATAGCGGGTGGTTTCTGGCAAGGTCGGATTTTGTTCGGTTCGTTTACCATCTGCAGATACTTACCAAATGGTTTTTATTTTATGAATGGCAAACGAAAATCGCATCAATTTAACTTTATTGATAAATATTGCGACATTTTTATGATTCCAGAGGGTTAGGTTGCATACGTATAAATATACAGAAGCCAAATAGTCACATTAACGTTGATGGGTTAGGAGAGGGTGTGTCATATTATATAGGGACAAAATTGCATTGGGGAAAAAATTGAAGGGTAGGCATATAAATGGGCGGGTGACTTATGTATATCAAACATATATTTTTATATAAGTTTGTAGGATCACAATATGGTTTTCAGCATAGTACACAAAGTAAAATCGCTTCAAATATATTAAACGAGCGAAAATTATCCGTATTATGCAATTATACATATGTATATATATATATGGGTTGGAATGGTTAATCACCTATAAATGTGAAGTATTATTCAACCAGTTTAACTATAGTAATTTCATGAATCGGATTGAAATAAGCATGTAAGGTGTGTACTGTATAGTGATTTCTTATTTCTTGCTATACAATTACAAGTCATAATTAATTTAAAGTGGCAACTTTAAAATGAATGGTTAGTTGGCCAACAAAGTTTATTAAATGACCCACTGTACGAAAGGATATAATTATGGATGTTAAACCAATTGTATCCAATTTTACTCCTATATACTAATCCAACTACCCCATTTGTATTTGCCATAAATCTTACTTAAAAAATAAATGAACCGAATTTTTATTTCCACCTCTTCATAATTATTGCTACAAAATTATGACACCAGAACGTCTTCCGGTTTGTATGTAGAATAAAGTATATATATATTAAATAAAGTTAAGTCATGAATACTATCGTCATTGTGCAATGTGCACAGCTTTATGACCCTATCCTTTCCGGTTAATTTGTGAATTTTAATGACCTTTAAAATCTAATAAAAAACAAATTTCTAGATATACACAGTTCAAGTTCACGAATCTTTAACCAGATGAAAAATATAAGCAGGTTTATAGAACGCCTGTATATATACAGAAATTCCTTGTATTGCGTAATGTACAATAGAGTTCATAGACTTTGGTTGTTCAAATAGTTTTCACTTGACTCAATACCTTTAAAATGTGATAGGGAGTTAGGGTATGATTTGCTCGCAAATTGAGGTTTCAATGTATATTATAGTATGCGTTGTATCTGTACGCGTTTATTGAGGGTAATTATTTTTTATTAATTACTTTAGTATCATGAACTATACTATAGGTTGTGATATAGCACAAATGAGGTCATGAACAAACGATATATTTCTGTTATAAATTCAGATAGATTATAAACAACAAAATTATGAGTATATATATATAATATTATTATACATTTTACGTTGCGTACAAAATTTTATATCTACCTCTGTTGTTGGATAGGATAAATATGTAATATAATTTGCTGCTAGGAAAATGGGATGTAATATTGTTGAATATATACACGAGAAATAATTAGGTTAAATTATACCTAATAACGTTGAACGTTGTTAATAATATTTGCGTTTCAATGAGTACTAGTTTGTGATCCGGTTAAGGTAGAATTAATTTATTAAATGGATATACGATAAAATTAATTAATAATTTCTCCCATGGGACATTTTGAAATGGAAGAGGAATATTTTGCAGTAGTGCAAAACTTTTAAAATAGCTCATTGAGGATATCATTGAATTATGCATTTATTTATCCATATGATGTAAAATGTAAATATTCAATATAAATGTAGTTACATACAATTTAATTACAAATTTTGTGATAGTTGGTTTATTATTTCATTAAAATAATTTAAAAGCATTATAAATCAAAGTACTTCCGGTTTTCTATTTCGAATGTTATATTCTTAATGACTTTAATAAAATCTCACGTAAAGTCTTTTACTGAACCCCCTTCACTTAAATCTGAGCTGAGCTATAGCAATTACTTTGTTTAGCACGTTTTTATATGAATTTAAACATTATAATATGTAGGTAGATACAATAAGATTTTATGGGTAAACCCATAACTGATTGAATAATAAAATTATCAACTTTAAAACAAAATAGAGGGTCAATCTACATCATGTTTTATGATTATATTTAATATGGACGGCAAAAGTTCATTTACGCATAGCTAAGCTACATAATGATTTTTAATCAGTTGCTTTAAAAATAATATGGCTTTCCTATTATCCTAATATTTCCATTTCCATTATACGATTTCCAAGAAATGTTTTGAATTTTAGAATTATTCCCGTTTACCTTGGAGATCCCGGAGTATTACGAAATTTTGGAATATTTATAAACTTTGCGGGTTCTCATAACGATCCGATTTTCACAAAATTTTCGAGTTTTATCAAATCTAAAATCAATCGATTCACGCAAATTTCCTGATTTTTATACCGATTTCCGTCGAATGTTTGAATTTTCACAAAGTTGCCAAATTAGATACATAATTTCCAGAATATCGTGAAATTATTGAAACTATTAATTATATCCAATTCACGTGAGAATTGTAAGCTTTATTGTAATGTACCTACCTAAATTATCTACTATTGGCAAAAAATTATTCCTTCTAAACACTAAAATAGTTATATTTGTCTGTTTCTAATAAATTTTCAACCAAACTGCAAGAGAGCATTGCCCGAAAAATTTGTACTTTTGCTTTTTCTTTTACTTTTGCCTTAAAAACTAACTTTTTATTATTAACAGTGAATTTTTCACAATAGACGATTAACTGATTAATTAATTGAAAAGAATTGTGATTAACTTTGATTATATAAAAAAAGCAAAAAATCAAATCCTGTACAATTGAAAAATGTTACCAATCCAGTAAACCTATACAAATTTATTGCCATATTACTTAAAAGAAAATGTATCCACTACTTTCATAACTTGCATGTCGACTACGCAAACATACTTTGGAATATGGAGAATTTAAGTTCAGGATCAATTGCATTGAAATTATAGTGCAGTGATGGCGAACATATAACCCGCGGATCAGACACTGACCCACGCAAGATTTTTAAATGACCCACGCATTTATTTTGAAGAGAGATCAGCCAATCAAACATATTAAATGTACAGTAAATATAATGTATATGTACACGTACAGTATTGGTCTTAGAAAAGGACTCAGCATGAAAATGATAATTGTTTTGAGCGCTAAGGAGGCTTTAATTTCGGTGTCAGTAAAGTTATACGTATTAAAATATATTTTCTATCGCAATAATTTAAGATACTTATCCAAAGCTTTAATTGAAATATTATTTTAGATCCTTAAATCAATTTTATCTTCTGATAATATATTTCAATGAAATTGGAAACTATCGTAAAAAAAATTTTGTGATTAATTAAAATCTGCAAAAAAGCTTTACATTTCAGATTTAAATAAATACGTTTTGAAATCATTTTCAATTTCAATAATTTGATAATAATGAATTCTCAAATGTTCTGATAAAAGCTCTACAAAATTTAAAAGTGCTTATCGGGAACTTTTAATTAAAATGCCATTTTTATCATTCCCGAACCAATTTTTCATTAAATTAGTTAAATTTAAATAAAATATCAAATTTTCGGGAAAAGCTCTGTGGGAAATTTATAATATAAATCTTAATTAAATTTACGATTTACATTAATTCATTTTAATAACGTTTTTACTTCAAATTAATTTATTATATTTTAAGGACTTTTTCCCACCTCTTACTTTAAACGATTTCGTATCGACTTTTTGCAATTTTAACAATTTCTCCCCGACGTTTTCTTTAAGTTCTCCCGAATTTTGACTGTAACAAAGCCTAAAATATCAAAGATTGTCGGCAAATCGAAAATGTAATAAAATAAAGTAATAACGTCTAGAAATAGTTCGTGAAAAGACAGATTAAAATAATAAAGTGGAGCAGTCCGAAGAAATTCTGAGAAAAACAGGAAATTCTTACAAAATCTGTTCCGATTTTCCAGAAAACTAGTGTTACATAGTTCAATATTAATCAGGAAAAGTTATACAAGATTCACTAAATTTAAATAAAAACCGAAATTTTTGCCAAAAGCTTTATCAAACCATTGTAAGCTCAGGCTTGAAATTAATTTTTTTTGTTTTCAAAATCTATTTTCCATCCAGATAACGGTCCTTTTACGAAATATCAAATTGTCCTAAAATTAAACTTTAAAAATCGCGAAAGCTCTTAGAAAGTTTAACATCAAATGCCATTTTATATAATTCTATCTAATCTTTAGAAAATCTACTACACGAGCTGCCAATTGCTTATCATTGACATTTTTCTAAGGAATGTTAGGCAATTCCTAGGATGAAAGCTGTAACATTTTGTTAAAGGGTCATGAAATTCTGCACTGCTCCCATTCCCCCCTTCCAAGTGACGTCACTGACTTAGTGATACACGAGCTAGTCATAAAAAAATAATGAACAAAATTTGGTCCACTTCTCAAAAAGGTTCGCCATCACTGTTATAGAGTATAAGCCAGAAATTTAACCAAGAATGTATGTATAAATATCAGGATTTGAGTCTTGTTCTAACGCTGATAACTTTCAAACGGCTCTCTCGATCTTTTTGCGTGATCATTTTGACAGATGTCAGTAGGTCTTAGGTCAATCAGTAGGGTAGACCGGGGCACGTTGTCACACATTTGGTCTCAAGATTATTGTATTTTCTTCCTTTAATATTCGAAAAGGGTTTGGCACACCAACGTTTCGAATAAACCCTTGGCTACATTTGAATAGTATCGGATTTGGTTCAATCGTAACGCTATAGCTGTTTGTTAACAATTTATAAGGGAAGGTCACAGGCCGATCACGGCGCACGTTGTCACACCACATTTAATTGCTTGAAACGTGATATCTAAACTCAAATATAGAATAATATCAATTAAATCTGGTATGCTACAATGTAAGAAAGTACAATCGTCCATAGAAAAGTGTTTTTGTGTAAAATAATGCATGAAATTCAAAATTTTTTTTTTCTTTAAATTTCTTTTCGGGCGATTTTGCCGCTCACTTTCAGCTAGTTGGTTTATTCGAAAATCATATGGTTCCTCGAATCATATTTAAGCCGATTCGAAACCTACTGATGTAACTCTCATTATTTTCAGCTGTGACAACGTGCCCCGGGAAATTTTTGACAACGTGCCCCAACGGTATTTTTTCACTTCCAAGAGGCTCACGGCCTGTGTGTTTAAGATATTCAAATTGTTACCTAGGCCATTCGTTTCGTAAAAGTACACCCTTTAAAATGATATAACACTCTAATGTGTTGAAAAATGCGCCCAGTCTCTATTACTTGAAAACTGAGCCAACAAAATTTTACTTATCATACAAAAAAATGCTCAACTCGATCTCTGTTAAATAGAGCTCTTGCGATCGCGGTGCAGTGAACATAAAAATAATTGCCATTCATAGACACAATATATGACCGGGAGTTCGCGATAATGAATACTTTTCGCTATAGAGCCATTGTGACAACATGCCCCGTGTGACAACGTGCCCCGATCTGCCCTATTATTTAAAAAGTTTTTACAAATAAATAATTTTTCCAAAGCTCTAATTTTAATACAAGTCATATCAAAAATTTACGCTGGCAGATTTGATGGTTTTTGAGATTCAATTTTTATACTTTCGCTTTTTAATTCAATCATTTGAGGGATTATTAATGAAAAACTATCTTTATTAGTATTTAGGTGCCAAATTTTAAATTTCAAACTTACTTTATTATAAAAAAAATAGGAAATTAAGGAATTTTGAAAAAATTATTTATCTTACAATTATAAAGGCATTTAAATAAAAAATATCAAAATTGTCTAATCTTAAAGTTTCTATATACCATATATGCAAGAATAAGTGTGCAAAGTTTTTTTATCGAAAGTTGAGGGGTTCCTGAGAAAAAGTTACTAAAAGTTCGAAAAACACAACACAACACTAACATAACAGATTTTCTAAATAAGCCCATTAGACTCATTACTCATTACTGTATTCTTTCTTCAGGCTAGTGTTCAAATTTTACATTGAAGTGTAAAAATGAGGATTTTTGTGTTATTCAGCTAAATACAGGGTGTTTATAAAAACCAAAATTTAGTTTTTAATTGTTTAACAATGAACTTTTAAAATATGCCCTTTCGGAAAAAATTAATGTTAAAATTTTTTTTACATTTTGAGAAAAATATTTTCACATTAGCCTATATTCTGTTCTATACCACAGGAAAGAGCACCAACAATGTTGTAAAATGATACCTCGCCTAGCTCCCTAGCTCAATTAGGATACCTCCTAGAGCAATTCAAAAAATGCATGTCTGCAGATTTTGTCAAATTTTTGACGACTTTACACAGCTGTAATTAAAAAACGAGTGGACATAGTGGATAAAATTTGGTATTTTTCTTAGCCTATATGAGTAGCACACTTGTGCCAAATTTCATGAAATTCTGAGATGGTGAGGTAAATTTTGACTTAAAATTGTGTCGATTTGATCTGGAATTACTCAACTATATTACATATTTATCCATTACAGAAAAGTACTATATTTTTCGAAGGTCTATCACAAACAGGGATTCTACGAGAGCAATTATTAATATTATGCACCGAAATGGGATGATGCATATCTAAAAGTATTTTGAAATTCAAAAGAAAGCTATTAGGGCGGCAAATAACATTTTAGAGTTTTCGTTATCTACTTTTGTTCATTTTGAGTTATTATTCCAATTATTTCACAATGATCAACACAGTTTTACCAGAATTTTAATTCCAACTTATTCTATAACTGTTTCAAGGGCATACATACTATTTGATATGTTATGTTCCAAAAAACAGCGATTGTGAAAAAACCGCGAATAACTTTTTTTTTCTCTTAAACCCGAACTTTGAAAGCTATAACTTTTTTTTCTGGACTGAGTGGTCAGATTTTGAAAATTTTAGTGCTAAATGAAAGATTGGATATTTATTGTAATTTGTGCTTGTTTAGTGGTTAATTTTTATTTTCTTTAGAAAATTCTCACCATGTAACCAAAAATGACGTGGACTTTCTAAGCCTATAACTCGTGAATTGACATTCGAATTTGAAAACCATAGCTCGGCAGTCTTGTGTATCCAATCAGTATTTTAAACTTACCTTATCTTTAACAGATAGAATTATGTATTTTTCAAGACATATTTCATTCATGTGTAAATTTCATTTTACATATAAACGTGAATAATTAAATTCTAGAATGTAAAACTCGCGAATGTCGAGGGAAAAGTGTATTTTCATTTTTCATAAATATTCAAATTTATATTGTTCAATATTCGGATTGGTAGAGAAAATGTGATTAATCCTATTTTCTTTCATGTGCATTGTTTAAAAAATTATAAATCAATACTTCAATTATTAGATATATATTGTGCAGTATCCAAGAAACAATTGAATGGAATAAAAATTGGTGTAATATCTTACAAAATTGAGCTTATTTCATTTCGTAAAGCTAGGCGTAGAAGCTGAACGAAATAATTGTGTATTGAAATTTTGAAAAACTTTTGAATTGGAATTTTGTATTTAATAAATTTAACTACAATACATCCCACTATAAACTGATATGGAAAAGGCGTCCTATCCTATCCTATCGATATGTTACGTAATTTGCAAATAAATAATGTAATTATTGTACATTATATTTGGTATAAAAATGATTATTGTTCTTTAATTAGTAAATAATTTATAAATAAATTTAAGAGCGATAAAAATAATCATGTAATTCATACCATATAGTATCTATCCGCGATTTCTGCATTTGGAAAATATTATAAATCTGAAAATATAGAAAACAACATTTTATTAGTCATTTATTGTACATACTTCTATATTGTGCTTATTATAAAAAATAATATATGACAGTATATATATGTACAGATAAACTTGGGTTATAATTTATTTTTTTAAATTATTTTTAATTTTTGCCATTCACTCCTTATTAAATATTTCATTATATTCCATAAGAAAAACATTTTTTTAATTATCATGAAAAACTGAATCAAATTTCAATAAAATGCTAATATAATTTCCACTTTAAATGATATTATTTATAAATGTTAAGGAAAAAATTTAAATTACATATAAACGACTAAATTGGATATTTTAACCATGAAATATTATTTTTATTTTTCAATGCGATTACTAACTATACAGTCTCATTTAATCTAGTTGACATTTTTATTACCATTTGATTATTTTTTTTATATTTTTCATATGAATTTTCCTGCATTAATTCCAAAACGAAAAACATTGTATTCTCAGTATGTATTAATGCTGTAATCAAAAACATAAGCCTAAACAAACGTTCCAGGGGGTAAGTACTAAAACACAGTACGCGCCGACTTGTTACAAGCAAATAGTTAAAATGACATGAAATCTTAAGTATAATTTTAATAGGTAGGAAAAACATTCCATGTCTTATATTATTCGAATTGTACATACATTTTTCAGAACATAATACTACTTAAGAGCTGTTAAGTGTATAATAAATTATAATTATGGTGCGCCAACAAATGTGCAGAAAAAAAAATATTAGAGACATTCACTTTCAACACTAATACTAAACACAACAATCCTTCAGAAATTAATATAAAAATAAATAATGAAAAACATAATTATTTTTCATAAAAAAATACAAATTGGTAGGATAAAAACATTAAGCAAATTATGAAAATATTTAATTATGAAATAAATATTCAAGTCTATTATAGATATTTTTAAATGCCTACTTTTCTTTAACAATTGTGATTATGAAAGTCAACATTTCTTTGGCTGTAATTATCATTATACTCGTAGAAATATTGTTTTCTTGGCACATGTTTAACCTTCAAGAAAAATAGATACAAATATAACATATAGTCGAATATAAATAAATAAGTTATTATAATAATATGATGCCAATGCATCTTGTTTTTGTTTTAAAATTTATTTTAAATAAATCTAAGGCAAAAAATCTCTTCTCTATAATAATATATCAACGTATCATAACACCGCCAATTATTGTAAAAGATCACAAAGTTTATTTACATAAATTACGCTAAAACAAAATTACGAACAAAAATACAGAAATGATTGCCAAGTATTTTATGGATATTTTTATTTTTATTTCGAATTCAAAACTGAGTAAAACAAATTATTATAACTAGAGGATGATCTTAAAATATAAAGTTTTTTTATGGGTCATCAACACTTAAATATCGAAGTAGAATTCTGGAGAATAACATTTTGTAAGGTAAATAGCAATAATAGAATTTTTATATTTGGGCAATGAAGTTAAATAGTAATCGACTTAGGGCAGAATTCACTATTATTTTACATAATTTAATCCAATACAACAGTCTATGTTTTGTTTTAGCCATAAGGCCAGCAGTTGTTTGCCTTTTTCTTCGCCGTTTGAATTGTTTTACCAACAACAAGAGCATTGCTATTCCCAGATAGAGATGCAAATTTCGCATAAGAAACGTATCCGAAATTTCGCATACTTATCTTCACAATTCAAACATACAAGACACAAGTACTAATTTCATATCCATAAACCCATTTCACATCCATGAATTCTTGCATTCTCCTGATTCTGATACGCTGTCAGTATCATGTCACATTTTGACACGATCTATTCGAGTGGACATCTTCAATGTTTATCGACATAATTTGTTATACCAATTTTAGGAAATAACCACCATCTCCCATGTTTGAGTCACAAATTACGCATAAATTGCGCCACATGCTTTATATCAAGGGGTCGGCCTTTCTAGGCTCCAGGTTAAAACCAACCAACCAACCAACGTTTCGGGTCAGTGGTATTTTCATTTTTAAAACAGTCTCTTTTGGAGAATATGATGCCCCCCAAATCCTTCCCTGCTTAAATGCGGGAAAAAATTATTAAAGTGGCTCCACTGGCTCCATTGGCGTGCGGTCAACGTCTCCATAAGATGTGCAGAATTTGTGTGACGAAAAAAAAATGTGAAAACGCAGAAAGTTGCTTTCGTAAGGGCTCGTACCGAGAAATTTCAATATCGGACATCGCAACATTTGATCCGGATTTCCCAATTATTTTCTTCGGATCCAAAAAAATGTAATGATGCAGGA
>JANTOP010016538.1:0-13993 GCA_027564815.1 Symmerus nobilis | reverse complement strand
ACAGATTTTGTTTCTATATTTAACCGGAAATGATAAAACTTAAATCTAGAACTCGGAATAATTCAAAAATAACTACAAATCATAGACTAATTAAATAGAAAAATTTTAAAAATTATTTTAATCAAATTAGGAAGAAAAAAATTAGCAGAAAAGGGTGGAAAATTAAAAATTATTATAAATTATTATCATTTTACGGCGATTTTATTATTAGTTATCAATTGATAGTATAACCTAATATCTAATTTAAAATATTGAAATTAAGAATTAATAGGAAACAAAAAAATTAGATTAATTATTTAATTAATTAGTTATTTCCTTTTTTCGAATTTATTTCATGAAAGAAAAAACATGTGCGCTTAGACCACACTGCTGAAGTGAAATTTCTTTTGGACAATTTAATTAAATTCTTGTTTCGTTTTTGGGTCGAAATGGATTTTGGTAAGAAAAAAATTCTGGGTCACCCTCTAAGAGAAATTTTTTGGGCCCAAATGTTGTTTGGGCCACTCTATTAGAAAAAATGCTGCGTCACCCTGTAAGAGAAAAAAAGTTTTGAGTAAAATATGTACAAATGGTTTTTGGGTCACCCTCTAAGAGGAAAAATTTTTAGGTCATGCTTTAAGAAAACAAATTTTGGGTCAACCTGTAAGAGAAAAATATTTGGGAAAAAATTGTTGGGTCACCCTGTAAGAGAGAATAAAATTTTTGAGAAAAAACATTTTTTGGGTAACCCTGTAAGAAAAAAATTTTGGGTCACCCTGTAGAGAGAAAAGAATTATCGAGTAAAAATTTTTTGGGATACCCTGTAAAAGAAATACTTTTTTTTGGGTCACCCGGTAACATAAAAAAATGTTGTCTTCAGTATTTAGCGTCTCCGCACTCTCTCATTTGAATCTCAGTTTTCAATCAACTATGGCCGATTCCTATATAAATTGTATGTAATTTCCCTTTTACCCTAGCCGCTACTCTATGCCAGGGGTGGGCAACCTTATCTGTGTAGAGGGCCGCATGAAAATGCTCTAGGAATCTATATTACATATAAATACACCACATTCTTACCAAAATCAAAATAATTATATTGAGTAAATTCGTAATGAATTTAAGTAACTAACTAGTTACTATTAACCAGTTTATAGTTGTTAATTGTTAGTTGTTAATAGTAGTTGGATTGCAAATTAGTATCAGATTTAACACATCAAGAAAGTGTGTAAAAATGTATGAAAAATTCCGGCAAATTTAAGAAAATAGAGAGAAAGTCAGACAAACTTCAGCTAATGGAGTAACGTTAGTAGGGCCGCGAAAAATCGCAAAAAAGAATTAGAAAACGTAGACCAATGAATTTTTTGCTTACTTTCCGAATCTGCTTACTTACGGATTACATCCAATTTTCCTGAATTATTCCCAAAAATAATAAATTTTGTTCGTAAAAATCGAAAGTTCGGCAGGAAATCTCCGTCAAAATTCGGGGGTTAATTTTTTTGGAATTCTGAGAAATCACTTTCTGCATTATTCATTTAGGAACAATATTGTGTTTTTAGATTTTTGAAATTTCGGAGAAAATTTCTGGGAAATTCTGTTTGTCTACTAATTGGTTCTCAAATTCATGAGAATTATAAGCAAATATTTTGCTTTCTTGAAAATTGATATTTTGGAATTTAATTGAAATTCAACTCAAAATTCCTGCAAGTGAAATTTTGAGAATTATAAAAGTTAAGAAAAACCTGAAAATTGAAAGATTTGTTTGGTAAATCAAGAAATGTCTTGAAAATTGGATGGAAAATCATTTACAAATGCATCTATTGAAGTCACGAGAAAACATGGAAATTGTCCTGCTTTTTTTTGGATCTCTCCGGAATTTTCCTCACCTTATATGAATTTTCCTAGCTAATTACCAACTATCCCAACCTTTTCCCCATTTTTCTCTTTTCCCGTATCTCTTCACTGACTTTTATCAACTTGAAACAAGTTCTTGATAACATTTTCATAACTTTCCCCTTCATTATCGGTACTTTTCGGATTTTATTCCAAATTTCTAGATTTTCTGATTATTTCCCGGAAGATGTGGGTCCCCAAGAGATTATTACGCATTTGAATAACAGTCCCGAAAAATGTCGTAGAATGTTAGGAAATGGAAATCGATCAATTAGCCAAGTCGATAGAAATGGAAAAATTGAATAAATAATGGTTAATGCTTGTAATATGGCGACAAAAAGGAGCAAAAGTTGCGGCGAAAGAGTTGGAAAAAGTCTGGAAAATCAAAAAAAAAAAGTAATGAGACGGTCAAGGATCAGAAATTCAATTTAAAAATGTAGAATAATTTAAAAAATGTGGGAAAGTCAGTAAAATTAGCGACAGTAAATTGCGGGAAAAATCAGAATGATTCGGCAAACCGTCCATTTAAGGAGAAAATAATTCGGAAAATTACAAGATAAATAAAAAAATTCAGTTAGACGTCTCGGCAAAATTAAATTGATTATTTCCCAGTTATCAATCCGTTTGAAAATTGCCAGAGATTTTTCAATTCCAAATTTTTTAATGAAAAGTTCATCTAATTTGACTGCATTTTTTCCCCGATAGTTCCCCGATCATTTTCCATATTTCTAATTTCTAATTACATATATTCTAATTTTTAATTACAAATGGAAATAAGAAATGTACAAATAATCGAGTCAATCCTGAATTTTCTTGATTTAAATTTGCTTTTTACTAATATTTAGAAAATAATTCATAGGTTTCGTAGATTCTTATGTTTATTATTACAAACCACTTTGTTCGTTTTACAAGAATATTTATCGAGTTAGCAGATGGTCCCGCGGGCCAAGTGAATTGTTTGATCGGGCCGCAAGCGGCCCGCGGGCCGTGGATTGCCCACCTTTGCTCCATACTATTAAATTAATTTGTTGTTGTTTTCTATATATTTTTCTATCATTTGAATATGGTAGCCGGACACGTCTGGAGAGGATTCAGTCCCATATAAAATACATGTAATTTTTTTCGCTCTCAATTTGTTGACTTTCATGTTATTTTTAAATTCTTTGATTTCGAAACTACTGGCAAGCCAAATGCTGAATTCAGTATTTGGCGCCTACACACTGCACCGAGATTTATTTTCGGTATGGAATACATTCCTTTTTATTTTCGGTTATATAGAAATAATTCTAAACGCTGGCAAGCCAAATGGCCAACCAACTTCCGTTACATCAATTTTTGGTTTACCCTCCGCAAAGAAGTTTTACTTCAACAATCTAATCAATATTACATATTTCGTCTTAATAAGATTCGTCTTAATTCATTTACTTTAATCGCTTATTTTCCTCCAATTCCTAGACAAAATATTTACATATCTCAACCACCAATTTCCAATATCTAAATTTGCAATGTTCCAATCGATGTATCGGATTCTGGACGTATATGGGATAGGGTTCGATTTTTGGTATGAACATTAATACCACTCTGAAAATATTATTTAAAAATATCAATTTTCAAAATTTTTCTTGATAAAATAATTTTCTGGAGAATCATTGATCCGACCAATATAACTGTAAATGATTCTTTCCCAAAAATCGTCTCCTAATCCTAATTTCGAAATTTCTAGGTCACTTTGATAATAATTAGCTCGATCTATATCTATAGTAGTAGGGAGTTTTCTAAGGTCAATATCTTAGACGTTAGATTTAAGTAAGCTAGGAAACAATTCGGGGAGAAGTATAGAAGATATAGAAATAAATCTATGCATAAAGGAATATAGCTATTTTGCAGGATAATTATTGTAGTACATTATAGGCCGATTATTACAATAATTTAGTCTACATGCCTGCGGTACGCCAAGCAAATTACATACAAGTTTTAATGATTTAATGATGCGCGAAAGGATTAGACAATTTTTTTTCTTGGCATTACTTCTTCTATCTCCTTTTCTCCTGTTCTCTCTTTCTTCAGGTCATATTTTCTGTTTACCTACCAAGTTACGTTAATTTTTCATGGTTTTTATTCAGTTTTTTATTTCTTGATTTTTCAATGAACGAGCGGGTCCATCGATTGATGATGACCGAAAAATTTGTATGTCCCATTATCGATAAATTATCCCGTTTTCTGGGGATATTTTTGATTATTTCTTTTTATGGGTGCATTTTGGTCCGTCTTTTTTTTTGCACAGAAAATTGGAAAAAATCAGAAAAATACATAATAATCTGTACGCCTTATTTTATATGCAAATTGTCTTGTTCGGAACATTTTTTTTTTTCGTTCTTCTTATTTTCCAATCTTCTCCTGGCTGAACAGAAGAAAAAATCAGAACGTTATTTATTCAATTAAAGGGCGATTCGAAATTATATCGTTATTAAATAGTTATAGTTACATGACCAAGTCCCCAACTAGGTAGGCTATAGGGATCTCTTAAGTAGGGTAGGCTAGGGATATCGGAAAATAAAAGTTCCTTGGGCCTATATAAATAGAATTATCGGTTAGCTTCAATGCCTAAGCTGCTACTTAATGTATAGCGGAACTGATTTTATGGTATATTTTTTCTTATTTCCAATTCTTTTGATTTTTTGAAATACTTTCGATTTAAAAATTAAAAAAAATATTTTTGGAAAGAAAATCAATGATTTTTTTTTAGAAAATTTTTACATTTCCGAACAGTCTCGTAGAAAAATCGAAATTTCGAGAAATTTTCTTTGTGGATAGGAAAATATAATTAGTAAGTTTGCTTCATAAATAAACAAGGCATCGATTTCCTTAAATAAATTTTTTTAAAAAAGTCACCCCTTCCAACCGTAAGATGTCTATAAGAAGATGAGCCACAATCGCGGTGATCGACGAAATTATATCAAAATGTGATATTTTGGTTTGAAATTATTTAAAGGGTGACTTCTTAGGGTAATGAACGCCAAAAAATCAAGGGGTTGTCTTGGTAGTTATAGTCTTAAAAGAATTTTGAAAACGATTCGGTAATTTTTCCTATTTATTTGAATTTGTTGTATCACGTTCGGTTTTTCACGGATACGGGTCTGGGAAATTATCTAATGGAAAACCTTTATTTTAAAAAGTTTTTTAGCATTAAATTCTGGATGAATTTGTGTACCACAGTTAGGGTTAAAGTTTCCCTAAAATGGTTCTGGACCCATATCGATACCAGGAAGAGAAGAGGGTTAACGGAAATTCATGAAAATATTTCTTATTTCCAATAGTTTCGATTTTAAAAGAAAAACTTTTTCATTTCTAATAATTAATTAGTTTTTTATCAAGCAACTAATATCTAGATTCTAGATTCTAGAATCTAGATTATGGGAAAAGAAATGATAGCTTTTCAAAAATCCTTCTTACGACGTACGTTCAAATTGCTAGCCCTCTTTTGATCCAAATTAAATAACATTTTTTTTAAGAAAATCGATTTAGCCGAAAAGCTTTTTCTGAGTAATTGATTAATTGAAAATTTTTTAAAGAAATTTTACTCGAATTAGCCTAAAATTTTTTCTGAACACTTTTGATGAGGTAAAGTAAAAACTAATCTTCGGATTTTAAAAAAAAAAAAAGATTTTTGAACAAGTTACGAGCTTTTGAAAAATACATGATTTTTCTTAAATTAATTTTTGCTCTTTTTTGACAAAAATTTGTAAATTGAATTTTTTTTAAGAAAATTTCGCTTTAATTTTGCTGTAAATTTTATTCTGAATACTTTGAGTTAAACTTAAAAGTAATTTGAGGATTTGGGGATAAAATATTGTTCGTGCTAATTATGAGCTTTCGTAAATAAATTATTGATCTTTTACTAGAGTTTTAAGTAGGTACGGAGCATTTCTATTATAATTTTAAGGAAAACTCGGAAAATTACCGAGTTTTAAATTCTATCTTAAAGTAGAAATCTATTCTACATCTGTTTTACTTCTAGAGTTTTTCCGGGAAAAATCATTTTCTATTTTTAAATTGATGACGAAAGAACATTCACCAAAAAATCACCGGGACATTTTACTCATTTTTTTAATTAGGTCATCCTGGATTGAATTTTGATCTCCAGGTAAAATAATTACAGAGTTAGGAAAATATAATTATTAGATTTTCTTCGAATATAAATAAGGAACAGATTTCCTAAAATACATTGAGGTTATCCTGGAAGCTTGATTTCTTAAAATATAAAAAATATTTCCTTGAATCCCAATATCGGTGATTTTCTCTTAGAACATTTAACAATTCCCGAAGTCTCATAGAAAAATCTAAATTCTGGGAAATTTTCTTCGGAGATAGGAAAATCTAATTAGTAGGTTTTCTTCGTAAATAAACAAGGTTCAAATTGCTTTAAATAAATGTTCGTGAAAAAGTCAATCCCTTGAACATTTAAGGGATTTTAAAGGGGTGAACATGAATTTCAATGATAAACGACCGGAAATTCTTCGAAATTATTCCGGGAAAATTACAAATCTAAAATTTCAAATATCAAATCACTTAAATGATGATTAGTTCGATTAATGAACATCAAAATATAAAGGGGTTGTCTTGAAAGTTATATTTTTAAAATACTTTTGAAAATTATCTGGTAATTTTTCTCCTTTATTTGAATTCTATTGAATCAGATTCGGGTTTGGCCGGATACCGGTCTGGAAAATGATCAGATGGAGAAATGTCAAATTAATTAATTAATTAATTAAAATATATAATTTTCCAACTAATTTTATTACAATAATTATTATTGCAAAAATTATGAAATTTAACGAAGGACCTATACGAATTAAATTTTAATTACAATTACTCTTTACAATTCTTTAATTGATCTTCAAACTCCTACCAATATTACAGCCTTATGAAATATTGGGTTATTACTAGGGCTAGGACATTACTAGGACGACCCAGTAATGGTATTAAGAGCTGTGGTACTAGTCTATATGTGTAGATGTGCAGGGTCTTGCGATGCCATATATGAGGTTTGGAAAGTTGATGATTTTCTGGTACATCTACTGTTTTTCTAATGTTTCTAATGTTACTGTTTCCCCATAAATTCGGAAGGCTAACTTTAAGTTTGTTCCATTAGATTGTCCGAATCCGTAATAGAATTTTCAGGAAATGAATTAAATAAAAAAATTGTAGGTATTACCCGCTGACCTGTTGAATTTTATTATATTTTTTTGCGGTTACGGAGAAAATCTGATTTTCCGCAAAATTTTGTTCGAAAATTGGAAAAACCAATTATGCAGATTTATTCCTTGATACGTAAGGAAGATATTTGATACTAGAAAATTTCGCGAAAAATTAACCCTCACAATTTTTATTATCAGTTGAAAGTGATGTCAGAATTAAGAACTATGATTTACCTTCAAAAAAAATATATTTTTGCTCATCCAAAAAGAAAATTCAATGAACCGCCATCTGATAGATTTAATCATTTATTAGCGGAAAATGTAATATACCGCACTTAAGGGTTAAAATTAACAAATTTCTTACTTCCAATAGTCTCAATTTTCCAATAGAAAACTGTTTGATTTTTTTTGAACTAAAAATAATTTTTTTTATTCAAAAATCAATTATTTCTTCTAAGAAATTTTTCTTCGCAGAAAAATCGAAATTCCGGAAAATTTTCTTCGGGAACAGGAAAATCGAATAAGTAGGTTTTTCCCCGTTAATGAACAAGGAACAAATTCACCCTTTAAAGGGATTTCAACCTTAAAGGGATTTTAAAAGGGTGGCCACCAATTTCGATAAAAATGCTAATAATGCAAAACTGGAAACTCCTCGAAATTATTCTGCTGAAATTATAATTTTTGTAATTTAAGTTTTAATCATTTAAGTCATAACTTCTTCGATCAATAGACATCAAAATATTAAGGGATTATCCTGGAAGTTATATTTTTAAAAAAATTTTTCAATGTAAAAGCCTCTAACGGAAAAACTTAATTCTAAAGAGTTGTTTCGTATTAAATTCCGAATCAAATGATGTATAACCGTAAAGGGTTAAAATTAACCCTTAAACGGTAGGAGTCCCATATCCATAATCCAGGTATGGGAAAGGGTTAATGAACAATTATTCATGAAAATATTTCTTTCTCAAATAGTTTCAATTTTCCAAAAACGCTTTCTAATTTTATTAAATTTCTGAGTTCAAAATTCAATTATTTGTTTTATTAGAAATTTATTATTTGCCGAACAGTTTCGTAGAAAAATCGAAATTCCGGGAAATTTTCTTTCGAGATAAGATATTTCATTAATCAGATTTTCAAAAAAATGTTGAAATTCTTTTTAATTCATGATAATTAGATTGACGGTCGTTTTTCTTGTTGAAATTTATGAAATTTATTACTACCACACATCATATACACTTTGAGGAATTACCTCAAATATGAATAAGATATTATACGCTTGGAAATGTATTTTCCATTCTAATAAATTTAAAATCAGTGAAATCAAGATTTTCTGAAAAAGCTTTAAAGAAGTTCCAAAAGCTCATCGAAAGCTTTTAATTATAATATTATTTGAGTCAGTAGAGATTATAGAATTTAATTTTTCTCCCAATATTTAATTTTAAATGAAATTCGAAATTTCCATTTGAAAGCTCTCAAATGAAATCAAAAGCGCTAAAAAGCTTTATATTTCGGTTTTAAAATTATGTATTTTAAATCTATTTTCTATTTCAATAATTTAAAATTAAATAATTTCTGAAAAAGCTCTCCAAAAGCTCATCACAAACTTTGAATACAATATTAATTTAAATAAAATCCGAAATTCTCGTTACAAATTTCGTGGAGCTTTAGACAGAAAATGTTTTATTTCGTTGCCGTTAAATTAATTGGATTGAAAATTGGTGGCAATACAAATAAAATAATGTCCCAAATCCAAATAATTCTTGGAGCTTTTAAGATTATGTAGAGCTTTTGTATGAAAATCAATAAAAACTTTAAGTTTTCACTGAGCTTTTAAATTTATGTGGAGCTTTTGTTGCAACATTTGGAATCACCAACTAAAGAGTATAAAGCAGATACATCTTTTTCAGATAATTTATCTAAACCAGTCGACAGAAGAACACTTAGATACATTGTCTTATCGACCAATTATTTTTCGGTCAATTCTTTTCTGAAAATTCTAAGGAATTTCTAAAACCTAAGACGTCACCCTATATATAGAAAAAATGTTAGTGTCATATAACAAATATCTACCAGTTTAACACCATAATTATTCAGCGGTGTTGTTGGTTTTGCTGTCGTTTTTTTTTTTTGTAGGTGCAACGATATGGGAAGGAATGTTGTTTCTGTTCGCAAAGACATCTTAAGTACATCAATTCCAAGAAAGAAGATTAAGGAGAGTTGAAAAAAACTGAAATACATAAAAAGGGAACGAAAAAATAAGAGATGCGATTTTTTAAATAATTCATTCAATTAATTGCATCTCGATGCACTTCGTTCCATATCTTATAGGGTATTAAAGGAATATTAAGATAGATAAGAAATGGAATATCCTTCTAAATTCCCATCCTTAATAAAGTCGATGGAATGTAACTAAATATAATAAGAAAATTGAAATATTTTTGGATACCCTACATGTTAGAGATAATTGGGGTAAATGACACGATAAATAGATTTTTCTGATCCCACGAAATAACGAAAAGTGTTAATTTCATTGATTGATTCAAGACGTGCTTGTTAAGGGTAAAGGGTGTCAGATGATGGAGGTAAAAAAATCTTCGGAACGTATCAAAGAATTTCAAGTACTTCTTTGAAAGACATGTATGTATAGCCTGTAATAATATAAAATAAAATAAAAATTCAAAATCTTTTATAAATTTCGGAGAAAAGCTTTTATTAAACATCTTCCTGCGGCGCTTCAATCTTCCATCGGCTTTTGTTCGATTTTTTTTTTCTTCATCTTCTTCTTCTTCAAAATCTTCTTTCCCATTCATGTATAACTAGAAACCAAATCGATTATTTGAATTCGGTATATAAAAATTCGCTCCATTTGTACTCGAGATCATTATTAGTTGTCTTGTTCATTCTTTTTGTGTCTCCTCGATCTTATGCTATCCAAATATCTTATTATCTAATTTTTTTTTCTTTTTACAATTTCTCATTCGATTCGTTTTTCTTTAAGTCAAGTTCACTGTTCCACAATACCGCTCTCAACATATATTATTTATGTATATATGAATGCTCGTAACGAGATCTGTACGGTTGCGGATATGATATTCATATGAGTTTTACTTGAAAATATAAGAGAAATATTATGCACTTGGACTCTACCTTTACCTTCTTTTATTTTTTATTTTTATGAAAAAATTATGTATAAAATATACCGGCATGTGTAAGTGGCGGACTTGTGCTTCTTTTTTCTATGGAATTCTTTCGTTCCTGCAAGTTTTTCCATTCCACTGTCGAATAGAAAATAAGATCGAGATACATAAATGAGAGAAATAACCTTATACATTATCTTACTTGATGGTTATGACTATGGTGAATTTTTTTCCCCGAATTCTTCTCCGTAATATCAGTGGCTGGGAAACATCACATATAGGGTCGTCATTTTACTACTATTTTCCTAATTTATTATACCAAGTCACGTCCATTGGTAAATCCCTGTAGGCCAAATTAAAATTATCGTTGCCACTAGTCAGGAAATTTCTGACTTTACAGCAGGATAATCTCTCTGCTGATAAAGCTGCAATAGGATAATAATAAGACTAATCTCAAGGAATAGAATTCTGGTAACCCAAACCGTATACTTGGAGCAGATTGATTTCTCCTAACAGGAGATATTATTAGTGATAGGCAGTAGACAGAGGCGTATTAAGACATCCTCGGGCCCTAAGCGATATTTCGACTATGGGCCCCTTCCCTACTCAACTAGCATTTCGCGTCTTATAAAAGTTTCAGACATGTTCTGAGTTGCAATTTATAAAAATGAAGCGTTTGCAAAATAGTGCTAGAAACCACTAAGATTCTTATAGGTTCAAAGTTGCGCTTTCTAGAACTGATTTTTCCGGATTTTAAGCTTTTAAGACTGTTAAGCAGTGGCGACTGTAAGCTGGACAAGTATTTCACATTTCGAGTTTAAATTTATTCGTTTTAAAATGTATTTTCTATCTCAAAAAATTAACGTCATTGACAATATAAAATTGTCTGAAACGAGCTGTAAGAAACTTCCAAAAGCTTATCCAAAGCTTTGAATTAAAATATAATTTTTATCATTTTCAAACCTTTTTATCTCCCCATACATAAATAATTCAGAAATTTTCGTTTAAAAGCTCTGAAATTGGCCGAAATTTTCCATAAATATGTGCTTTCAATGAGCTTTCAAAATTATTGAAACATTTTCATTCGGAGAAAATTTAAAATTTCGAAAAATGACCGATATCTTGATAGAAAACACGTTTTTATACGCAAAAAATTCAGTTCGAAAGCTTTCTTTAAGATTTGACTGAGAAAGCTTTTACCGAAAATTTCAAATTTTATCTAAATTTAATGAATCGTATGAAACTTAAATTTAAACTACGTGGAAATTTTTAAAATTTGAAATTCTCGTCAAAGGATCGTTATCCGGAGAGAGAATAGACTTTTCAACGTAAAAAATGAAGTTCGATACTTAGAGCTTTCTTTGAGGATTTAGAGAGCTGTTAGCAAAAATGTTGTATTTTATCTAAATTTAATGAATCGAATAAAAATTAGATTCCAAACTATATTAAAAGACAATATCATTTCAAGCTTTCAATGAGCTTTCGAGATTTTTGAAGCTTTATTGATATATAGCTTTGAAGTAAAAAAGATGAAATTAATTAAACTTAATGAATCGGATAAATATTCGATTTCAAGTGATTTAATGTTACATTTTAATTTGAAGCTTTCAATGAGCTTTCGAGATTTTTGAAGCTTTTTATGAGAAAATTTGAAATTTTGATAAAGGACCGTCATTTGGAAATAAAATAGATTAAAAATGTAAAAAATATGGTTTGGAAAATAAAGCTTTCTGGGAGCTTTTTAGTTTTTACCGAGCTTTTGGGCGAAATGTTTAGTTTTGATATTTTTGTCTTGTCAAAGGTTCGGAGACAAAAAAATTATTCGACCGAATTACGAGCTTTCTTAAAGAAACAATAATTTAATAATTTCCGTTACATCTGATTTTAAATCGCGAAATCAATTTTGAAATAGGAACTGTTGTTAAGAAAAGTTGGCCCAATTTGGATGAATTTATTTTTCCTGAATGGCCAATAATCCAAACGATCAAACTATTTTCACAGTTATGAGATAACAAATTATTTAACTGAATTAGGAGCTTCCTTAAAAAATTGAATATTTTCGGATACGTCTCTTTATTGATCAAAATGTAAATTTTTGAATTCAAAATTTTGTTAAGGAAAATTTGCCCAATTTGGCAGAATTTATTTTTCCTGGATTACTGATGAGTTAAATAATCTGAATAATTTCAAGGTTTCGAGGAAAAAAATATTTGACCGAATTAAGAGTTTAACTTAGGAGAATTGATTATTTTCCAATACATCTCTTCGAAGATTGCGAAGAAAATTTTTAATTCAAAATTTTGTAATGAAAAATTTGCCCAATTTGTCTGATTTTAATTTTCCCGGATTACCGATGAGCTAAATGACCAGAATAATTTCAAAGTTTCGAGGAAAAAAATTATTTGACCAAATTAAGAGTTTATCTTAGGAAAATTGATTATTTTCCGATACTCTCTTTGTAGATCGCGAGGTCAATTTATGAATTCAAAATTTTGTTAAGTCAAATTTGCCCAATTTATCTTAATTTATTCTTCCTGGATTACCGATGAGCTAAATGATCAGAATAATTTCAAAGTCACGAGAAAAAAAATTCGTTTATCGAATTAAGAGCTTAGGAAAATTGATTATTTTCCGGTACATCTCTATCTAGATCGCGAGGTCAATTTTTGAATTCAAAATTTTGTTTAAAAAAATTTACCCAATTTGTCTGAATTTATTTTTCCCGAATTATCGATGAGCTAAATGATTTCTCGGTTTTCAAATTTTATTAAAATCCACCGATTGGAATTGGCGAGCAGCGAATTGGTTAGTTATTTTTGGTAGAAAAGTCTCCAGTTGGTAAGAGATAATTTCGAAACGGTAGGAGATAATTTCATAAAATTTTAACTTGAAATTAACTCAATATTCAGTTATTTATTAGAATTTATTTCATTAAAATCTACCGATTAAATTTCGACTCATAAATAATTTTTACGGGCATGGGATTAGAGGAGAAGGAGATATTGAGGAAAAACTCCTTAAATGGATTCATCTTCGAAATGGTAGCAGAAAATTTCATGACATTTTTTAAAAAAATTAACTGAATATTAAGTTAATTTTTAAAATTTATTTAATTAAAATTTACCGATTGAATTTGGAGTTAAATGACAGATTCCCCAACTGGGTAACACAGGAAATTTTATTGAAATAAAATCAGGAAAGAATCGGGTTAAAAGTCGGTCTAAAAATCCAGACATTATTTTAAATTTACGAAGCTTTTCCTTACATTTTCTGCAAAATTAGATATTTTTGAAAGGCAATGAATCTTTTTCAAATATATCCCAATTCAGACTAGATCCGGATCAAACATCGCGATGCCCGATATACAAATTTTTAGGTGCGAGCTTGTACGAATTTTTGTTTTTTCATAGATAAATTTAAACTTTTCTGAAATATTAAATTTTTGTATTTTTACCTAACTGTCAAAGCTACTTCCCGCGTCCTTAGATTTTTTTCAGCCAAAAAAAATATTCGGCATTTCCTTCATTTTCGTTTTACTGAAATATTTCGGAGTTCGAAAATCTAATTTAATTACTGATTTATGCTCAAATTTGAGTGGTATTAAAATTAATTAATTGAACTCAGAGCATCGCGTGATCCGGATAAACTCACTTCAAAATCAGAGGCGCCAGTTGGGCCCCCCCCCTCCAAGACTTTGAATATATTGTATATTGAAAATAAAGCTTGTTTTTTACCAAAAATAAATAAATATATGAAATGTTTGTGTCTATAATTCGTTCGCCCTCCCCC
>JANTOP010016527.1:0-13993 GCA_027564815.1 Symmerus nobilis | reverse complement strand
TTTTTTACATAAATGTTATCTACTGATAGAGCAGCTGAATACTACCAAAAATTATAAAAATCGGTTGAATAATAACGCTTTTAGCCATTTGGGTTGCATGTCTCCTTAAATCAATATTTTGAGAAATAAATAGGAGATATATTAATGAAAAATATGAGAAGTTGATACCGCTCGGCTCTTCTTTTGAAGATGAGTAGGTATTATTTAAATTCAATTTTTGTAAACAAGAAAAGATATTATTAGGACACTTTAATGAGGTATGATACAAAAATCAAATAGGAGATTTTAAAATTTAAATGTTTACAAGAACAATAGTATCTTTTCGTAGATAAAATGTAGAAACATTCTATGCCGTGCCAAATGACCAAATGGTTTAACCCGTGTCAAATGAAAATGTTGAGTCCTTACCATAAAAAGGAATTTTAAAAATGGAGCGTAATAATTGGGTTTGCCTCCTTTCGAAATACCAATGGAAGATATTCGAGTAAAAAATCAAGGCTATTACAGTCAAGTATCTCTTCAGAGATACTTCAAGTCACAATTGCAATGGGTCAGGTTTTATTACGAGTTTTATTAAGTTCATTTTATTATATCAAATATGCCATTAAACAATTAAAAAACGGCAAAGCACCAGGTGCTGACCGCATCCCTACCGAATTGTTAAAAGTGAATATTGAACAGAGTGTCCAACTGTTAAAACCTGTAGTAGACCAAGTATGGCAATCCGATGAAATTCCAAGCTCTTGGACAGAAGGCTTAATTGTAAATTTTGCCGAAAAAGGATGATCTAAGCATCTGTGGAAACTGGCGCGGAAAGCACCCTGCTTACCTGCGCACCCTCTTGTCCAAGTAAAACGACGAAAATGGAACTGGATCGGTCACACTTTGCGACGACCCGTTGGTGATATAGCAAGGACGGCGCTAAATTGGAATCCGCAAGTCGTAAAAGGGCCACATGGCGGTGAACAGTCGTCGAGGAAGCCAGAGTAGAAGGAAAGTAGTGGAACGAAGTGAAAGCTCTGGCCCAGAACAGACTAAGATGGCGGAGATTTGTTGATGCCTTATGTTCCCGCGAGGAATAAAAGACGAGATGATGATTATAGTAATATTTAAGATAATACGTAATATCGGTAAAATTTAGTTGATTTTTTGGAATGATGTCCTTTTAGATTAATTGTAATTCAGTGGCCGTTTGGCAAAACCAGATAAATCCACTTTTTACCAGTTTCACTTTATACGCTTAAGTTGTAGATATACTTGGTTTCTATCGTTTGCCTAAAGTTGATAAGCTAATTTTAATAGGAAATATTTTATTTTAACGCTTTACAAAACCTGATATGTCCACCAAGCCGTATACTGTGCTGCCAAAAGCAGATTGTTTTCGCTCTCCTGAAAAATTGAAATAATGAATATATCTGCTTTTGCCAAACGGCCACTGAATTATATTATTAATTTGGGAGATTTAAAAAACATTTTTTTTTTAAAGAAATGGATCCTTGAATACGTATAATTTAGAAGTTTGTTTGTGGATTAGATAGTGTTTCTATGTCACGCTAGCTGCACTTTCCTCCATAACTCACACACTACAAATAACGGGCTTTCAACTTTACACCGTACATGAAATTTAAGGCAAACTCATGAGAGACCAGGAGGTATATAACCCTACTTGCGATTCATTTTCATATAAATAGACATGTAATTCACAACACGAAAAATTATCCACAGCTAGATCCACTTTAAACTCATTGTCCACAGCGACAGTAACTTTAAACTAAACATTAACTAAATTTAATCTCTCGCGGTCAGTGCCTTCCAAAAACTGCAGAACTAAATATAGGTGTTATAATTTGAATGGAGTTGGTGTTTAGTAGTGCCATCATTGGCCGTATTTAATTGAAGGTCGTATTAGTTGATATTCTTAATATGGTGTTGTGCACAAGATACATATGTGTTGCTAATGTTTATTGCAACCCTAATCGTGACCATACGATATGACGGTATTTTGGTTCATGTAAAGTTTACACCTCGGGTGACAGTTTCTATGGCGAAAGCGTGTAGTTTTGGGGATTTTCATGAAAATAATACATGTGGAAATCGGACCATTGAAAAGCTCATTAATTATAAATATCTGCACGAAAGAAAGAAAAGTTAAACAAGTATCGTAATAAATTTTCCTTAAAAGATAAGCTAATTAATTGATTATCCTAAGTAAAACATAGAAATGCGATCTATTTCAAACAAATGCAATATTCCTATATGTATAACTGACCGGGTAGATGCAACAAATATGCTAACAACATGTTTGTCAGTTTAATTATCGCTTTAGTATAAGGATAGGACACATAATAAACATGGATGATATGAATATGAATTAAGACAACAGTTAAAATACCGGTTCAATTAAATAACCCAAATGGTTCGCCCTCTCTTATAACATATAATGTCATACGATAAAATTTAGGAAAGTATTTCTGTATATGTCGGAAATGAATATCAGAACCAAATGGTGGTCAAAACGCTAGTGATATACTATTATTAAATATTTCCAATTAAGAGAAATAGGTCAGATAAAATTATATTAAGATTTAGTTTTGAATATTTAATTTATGATAGAACATATGGGTACAATTAGCCATTCAACAAGTATGCAAAATGTTCAGGGGATGTTAATATTCACGATTACGAGTATATGCACTTACAAAGAATATTTGTTGGGAACAAATTATAATGAATATCTTGTATTCCAATTTCAAATTTGTCAGTTTTGATGGGCATTCTTAATTATTATAGAAATTCGAGAATAATTTACAAAAATTCTTAGATCGTAGTTGAATCGTGATGCCAATATTCTTATCCAAATGTTCGCTTAGAATTGGCTAATATTCAAATTGATGAAAAAATTCGATTTCGCAACCGATACGCAACAATTTCATTCTGCTACCGATACGCTCATTTCGTGTTAATTTGGGAATTTTATAATAAATATCGCAATTCAAAGGTGTTTAAGAATTGGGAATGGGTAATCGAAAAACACACTATAAACCTTTACTGAAAAAGAGGTTTGAGAAAAGAAGTCACATGAAACCACAAAAGTCATTTACCATGGAGGATACCTTTAGTTGTGATGCAGTATACAGTCGTCAGATTCTTTAAAAATCTGAACTAAATAACAGATCCAAGTACCACTTCTTTCAGGAGGCAATATCTAGTTCCAATATAATTCTGGGGCAACAGAATACAGTAACCACATTTTTGACTAATTCTTATTTCCAATTTTTTTCAATAAATTGTATCAAAATAGTATTAAATTAAATTGAAAGAAATTAATCAATTTGAGTTCTCTCTTACCCCATCTTACCCTACTTACTGAGTTTAATATGGCTTTGCATACTACTAATCTACAAATCTAATTATCTACCGCGGTGACATTTCAATTTTTACAAAAATACAATTTAGTTCATGTTTAAACATACAACTTTTTAAAATTAAAAATTCGTTTGATACTAGAGTTTACGATTACACGTTTACTTATGTAAGTAAAGTTCCTCATTCTACCGCGCGTATTTAATATACGTGTCTCACGCGTGTACCTGTACGTGTCTCACGCGTGTATTTAACTAATCGGGTATGTGTGCATACAAGTGTAATCGAATACATATCCAAAAATAGTATTTAAAGATCCTAGCTATAGCCTAGTAGAAAAATTAACCTTCGTGTAAATAAAGACTTTTCTGGAATGATTTTACTATCTGATTGGGAAGAATAAGTTTCCCAAAGTTCCGAGGAATTGTTATGAATAAGTTAGAATAATTGAATGCGAATTCATAATATTTAGAAATGCTCAAGAATTGTTTGTTAGGAATGCATGCAAGTTAGGAATACTCAAGAAATATTCGATGGCAGATCAGATCGATATTGTTTCGAAATAGGTTTGGAAATCGCAAATTCATTGGAAATTTAATATAATTATTAAAATAGTTAATAGTTAAAATACAATACTAATTGTGTTAAAATTATACGGTAGGAAATTCTATATAGAAAAAATGGGAAATGCTAATGATCAAGAAGAGTAGACGATAGTCGACTTTGGTGTGTTATTGTGAGCTTAATAATATTCAAAGAAACTTTTTCGATTCTTAACTGCCAGTAACATTATCAAAATTTTTGTGGCACATAAAAAATGTAGTTTCCCAAACTATTGCAAAAGTAATGGAGTTTGTGAAATGATTAGTATTTTAGTATATTGGCATTCCGCTTTAAAAATCCAATTTCTTCAGATTCGAAAATACAATACGCTCCCAACATTTTATAGGTTCTGAAAATTAGATGTAAAGGTACATCCATAGAGAAATTAGAGAAATTTTGTTACACGTATTTATAAGCTCGATAGGAAAAATTTCAATTTCGGTTAGATTGAAATATTTTTATTCTTGCATATAGCTTAATAAATGCATTCCCCCCTTGAAAAATTTTAATGCATGCCATATACTTTAAAACATATATATATTTAATCAATTTTGTTGGTTCCTTAGTTAAAGTTTTAGGATAATTTAATTTGTATTCTGTTAAATAACTGTTATCTATCTTTGGAATATGCTGATTTAATTCCCATTATGTAAATAACAATTTTATAAAGATTTTAACACCAACTAATTACATTTAAAGACATTAAAAGCTCATATTTAAGCAAATAAAATAAAATACCATATATAGTACTTCAATTTGATATTTTAAAATTAGATTTTAGAGGTAATTATATTTTCAATCAGTTTTTTTTTTATTTAATTGTAACGATGAAACTGTTCCTAATTAGGTAACTGTCTCTTTAATTGTTAAAGGTATTAAATTCAATTAAACAATTTAATTATATTTTTTAACGGATTTTTATGTAAATCTAATTATAATATTTTAAATAGGATTTAATTAATCTTTTTGTTGTTGTTTGTTTGATGAGGAGTTTAGGCTAATCATTAACAAAATATTGAACAAAATCATTCAATATGAACAAATCAATCAATATTTTGAGAACGACATAGCTGGTTTATTTATGTAATATTTATTTTATCGTTTTAAAATTTTGTATTTGGATTTAATATATTGAAACAATAATAGATAATTTTTCTTAAATATAAATTTATTGACAAAATAAAAATTTTTATAAATAAAAATATAGTGGACCCACAAATCGGCTAGCTGACTTTAAATTATATATCAAATAAGCCACTTCGTTTATAATGTGCTAATGTGAAAAACTCTTATACCCAGGGGATTTATATTTGATTTATGGTCAATTTAGTAAAGTGTATTTATTAATATTTTATAATAAGAATTTGAATAAGCCGAATAACAATTTTGAATGGAAAGATCAAATATTCCTTGTTATCTATTAAACCATTGGGGATCTAAAAGTTTAAATGAAAATACAAGAAAAATAGGTGGATAACAATATCCTAATTTTTTTTACTTCGAGTGATTTTACTGGTGATATATGGTCAATAGCAATAAAATAATTAAAATATTACCTTTTTATACTCATATCCTCTCGCCCAAGTGAACTTCATACCATAACTTACAGAATAAAATATTCCTAGTTATGTTTCTATATTTAAAATTATGTAGTAAATACCAATTACAAGTATAGTATATGCTTCTACACCAAAAATGATCATTTTGAATATTGAAATATTGAAATATTGAAAATTTATATAGGAAAACATTTAGAATTGGAATAAAAGACAATATACGGGTGCATTAGTATAAAAGACGATTCAATAGTACGAGTAATATAAATTATACATCTGAAAGATATAAAGCCAAGCAATGGGAGTCAAAAATTTATTGTATAATTATAAAGATAAACTTAGAAATAATGAAACAAATAAATAATGTTAAATTAAAATTTAGTGAAGAGAAGTTAAACGGTCAAAAGGTTTTAGATCAAAGAATTAGTTATAGTTATGTTTAAGTTTTAAAACAATTTAGTTTTAGAATAATTTTTACCCATACGAAATTATAAATAAAATAGAAAATTAATCGTCAAGGTTACGAGTACTAAAAACAGTATAGCTAGATAGCTATAGATAACAGCTAGATAAATTTAATAATTAATTAAGATTACATGCTATTATAATGATAAGTGCCTGTCAATATCTCCTTAGTACGATAAAACTGTAGCTACATACTATTTCACCTTGAAAATTTGAGGATTAAATATGATCATAGTATAAACATTATATAAAAACTTAAACCATCAGCGTTACAAATTCTCCCGATAAATATTGTATTTTATTAAAAAAGCGATAATAATTTCAAAACAACTTATGAAAACTAAAAACAATTTATAAAAAATAAGCAAGTATGCAACAAGAAATGAGACATTTTTTGTATTTAACTTTAGTACTTATCTTATATAAATGAATCTTTAAGATAAAATGTATAGACCACGTAGTAAATGGTCATCAAATAACTGACCTGTTATACATGAGTACGTCCGGTTTCCACAGTTTATTTGGTGTTATACGAAGATCCTTTACGCCACCATATTCTGTTTCATTCCACTTAAGATTATAATCGACCCAGTCCTATATAATATAAATATCCAGGATACAGACAACCGATGCAATTGTGATTGTTAAGAATAATAAGCATGGCATGGAGAAGAGAAATGTATAAGTTTATTAATAAATTTTCAGTTAATGTTTAGGGATGAGATAAAATATTCTACAAAAGAAAACAAGCATAATTTTGTTGGGTTAATAAATTTTCATAAAAGGGACAAAAAGCACTTTAAAACTTTTTTATATTTATAATATAACATTATATGTAACATTTGGAATATACATTATACAACCAACAAGATGCAAGCAAGAAGCGGCAGTAATTTTATACAATACGTAATGCATTAAAATATTTCTAGCGTAAACAAGTATTATGGCTCATGCCAAAAATTTCTGTATTTTTCTATTTATAAATTAATAAAAATATTTTATGAATGAATTTATTATAGTTGAAACGTGAATTGTAAAAAATGTTCGGATGACTAGCAGAAGACATACATATTTAAGTTACAATTTCACTAGGAAACTTGTATTAAAATACCACGAACCCTAATGTTCTGGATGTTGCGAAACATATCATAGCATAGATCGTTCATCTCATAAAACTATTTCAAATATTTTTCCGATTCAATGTCGTGTACAGAATTACGGGAAATAAATTATTCTGTAACTAAGAATATCGAACCATTTAATTTCCAGGAAATTCTTATTTATTATGCTTCATAATACCACGAACCTAAGAAAATATTTAATAATTGAAAATGAAATTCTGATAAAGCAATATTTCAATACAAGGACTCGTCTCAAAAAATAAATGAATAACATTTCCAGCAAAAATGTCTACAATAAAAATATATTATTTAAATGATTATATTATATCAATGATTAAAATAATTGTTATATATGAATGCCAAAAGTTTATTATTTTCATGCAATATTAAACACTTATTGAAAATGCAATATTTGGGTACTATGAGTTAATGCATTTCCTGTTAATAAAATAAAGTATTAAAAAATAACAGTAATGAACTTCACCAATATATTATGTACAAGGAATAATTAGATTGGATTTAATGGTACTGATGAATCCATAAGGTTAATATTTAGAATAAGGATTAAAAGAATTATTGTTTATTGAAATTATATTGTATTACTTTTAACTTTAGTAGCAATTGATAACTGAAATTTCGAGAGATTATTAGATATATTTAAAATACGGTATTAAAGTTATAGAATCTGGATTACGGAATTATAAACGAGTAAAATCGATAAAATTGGTAAAATATTTGAAGTTCTCTTATCTGTAAAATAAATCTAACTAAAAATCTTTCTATTCTTACAATCAACAGGATATAGCCTACACTTGCCAAACCAAATTTTAATATTAACCATAAATTATAATCCATTCATAAAAAAATATCAGACCGCAAAAGATTATAGATATAGTCGCTAAGTAGGAGTTTTATATGCTCCCTTTATCTCCAATTGCATTTTGTAATGAATATAACAATTTTCTTATAATATAACTTTAATCAATTGCAGAATCTATTATGATTATCTTATTCTAGACACTTTATCTTACCCCTAATGCGAGCTATGTAAATGTATACTTCTTTTTGTAAGAATTGATGTCTTGAATAAGTTCTCGCGGAATGCTTCGCTTTAAAAAATTAGTAAAGAGCATATGGTCGGTATACAACCAAATGGCATTAAGCCAAAAAATGTAGTTTTGAGTAAATCGATTTTTAAAGTTATGAAGATCTCTAAAACATATGGGAAAAATGACTTAATACAATCTTGTCACAGCTATATCTTTGAAACTATCCTCTTCCTAGTTATGAAACTTTAATAGCATAAAGTTGATTCATTATGCTACACTCCCATCAATAACTCAAAATTGGAAAAAACTGACTTAATGCTTTCTGGAAGTCTACCGACGATATAATTGAAGTAAATTCCTAGCCACTACTTTCATCCATATTTTTGCGAGCATATGGGGCTATGCAAGCTAGCTTTGGCCGGTTTTCAAACATATTGCCGTACGTTGTCATTCTGCAAAATCACTTTGTCGTGTTTCTCCTCCGGACATCAACCATCGCATTTCAACTCATCAGTTGTAGTACATCATAATACACTACATACAGTTGATCCCATAAAATACACAGCATAAGCTACGAACCATGAAAACTTTCAACGCTTCGGTTACCGCAATGTGTCCCTTCTATCGCCAGTCAGAATACGATGGAAGAAACCTTTCCTTTTCAGCAGTTGGAGCAGCTTTTTACTTGTGAGAAAATTCCGTTCGACGTCTGTCACCTTCAATTCCAACGCCACCTAATTTCTTTGCTTTTGAATCATCCCTAATGATTTTAAACCTTTAGAAACTGTTGTATGATCAACTCCTAATGACTCTCCAAGTTAATTTTACGTCTTCACTGACTAATGCTTCAAATTCTTCATCTCCAAACTTTTTCGGTGCGTCAGACCTTAACCTCAAAATCCTTACTTTTGTAGCATATAAACCAATCTATGCATGTAGTTTCCGGCCGAACACGGTCACCGTAAAACTCCACAAAAATTCTATATGCTTCAGCTTTGTACTTTTTTTAAAAAAATTATGTAGTAAATCCTGCAGATACTCTGTTTTGGCGTCAAATTCTACTTGTTTACGCTATGAAATATATGTTGTTCACACTTTGGCGAATTGCTATATATACTATCGCGACTAATGGTGGAACTTTACGTTGAACTTGGCTGTACTAATTGCCCAACGCATAAAGCCTAAGTATACGCCGTCTGTCGAGAAACAGGGAGAACTTATTCAAGTCCCTAATAATATTCATCATGTCAGCTCACTGACGACTGCGTAACGTACCTACTCCGGGACATAGGGATTGTATTATAATTATGCCTAGGCATATTTTTGGTGGTTCGAACTAATTCGTTTAAGGGGGTCCATTTTACGTTGAAAATCGAGATACCTTTTTATTCTAAAACTACTCAACCGATTTTCTTCAAATCTTGCAGGCTCTATCTTGGCTATAAAATAAGAATTCTGTCTGGAAGATTGAAAAAAAATTAGGCATTTTACAGCATGTTGAAATTCAAAAGAAAAAATAAATGTGATAGCCAAGATAGAGCTTGCAAGATTTGAAGAAAATCGGTTGAGTAGTTTTACAGAAAGAAGTATCTCGATTTTCAACCAAGAATGGACAGACCTCCTTAAGTGGAAGTAGCTGCAAATCTTTTTCTATTGTTAAAATATATATGCGTAAGTATCCATATTTGATTAAAAAAAAACAAACGTGATTTAATTAATTTATAAAATCTAATTAAAGAGTTATATTTTGTGTTTACCAAGTTAGGTTAATGGATTTGGCGTGCGCGTGCAAGGTAGAGGCATAGTTTTAAAACTGGTTCTTGTGGCATAAACTATTACCCTATATATCGTATGCGCACATTAGATGATTAGATTTTGAGGTCGATATGAGCAATTTTAAATAATTAATAGAAAGAAGTTTAAAACATCTGTAGCATATAACCGAAATCTGATTTAGGTATAACCTACAAGAAGGACTAATACTCCTACAAAATATCAAACAATTTGAATGTTATATCAACTACCAAAATTATTTTGTTATAAAAATATCTTTATTTTATTATATTTTTTTTTAGAACGTCCGGTACAGTCAAATTATAGCGTCAAATCTCACAGCCCTTTATTCCCTGAAATAACGTATTATTTTATTGAAAACTTGATCCAATTTTACTCGTTAAGTTCGACTGCAACTACAAATTTGCATCAGAAATACCTTAAGGAAAAATATCATAAAATATCAACTCATCGCATGTTTCAGGTAACATTTTCTTTTTAATTGTTTGACTTTAAGAATTAGTGCGTGGCAATTTAATAAAAATAGTTAATAAATTAAATTTAAAGCATTATAATTAAACGCATTTTAGAAAAACTAATTTAAATAATTATTTATACGTACAATAAAATTATATAGTATAATATAGTTTTATAGTGTCTAATAAATGTAGTGCAAAAGCAAATGGATCATGGAAGATCCATGTATTACTTAGTAAATAAAATATTAATTCATTAATGTTGGTCAAAAATTATTGGTCAAAAATAATTTTGATTTGGTTATATTTTAAATATTAAATTGACGCCTCTTCATAAAAGTTATGTTTGAGCAATACCATTACATATTTCGAAAATTTTTCTCTCGGTTTATTATTATTAACTTATTAATAAGCAAAATTGAATTTATATTTTGTAATTACTAATATGGTGCATAATAATAATGTTTAGAAAATAATTGGTTCTTATTTTTCAATAAAGTATAAATAAAATATGCCACGCAAAAGTTTTTCTAATTTAAGCTGGTATTATTTAAAATCCGTTTAATAAAAAAATATTATTTAGTTAAAAAATATTCTATTTAAAATCACACACGGCTTGGTAAAATCAAAATATCGATGAAATAAATGAAATAGAATTACTTTTTTTTCTAAACTAATAATAATACGAAGAATTATCTAATACTTTTAGAAATATCTCAATATGAAATTATAGCCAATTAATGTCATATTTTGATGAACAGTGAATGAATAAGGTAACAGTAGTAAGTATTTATATATAATATATGAAGTACAATGTGCCTCTATCTACGAGCCTGATTGAAATTACATATAAAGTATGTATAATCAATTCATTCTCTGAAAACTAATTATAAAATTTGGAATTAAATATTACTAGATTTTACTAAACAAACCAAGAAGTTTTCATAGAACAAAAATATAAGATTCAATTATATTTTTAAATGAGTTTCTTTTCAAATATGTTCAACAATTTACACACTCAGTTTTACTGAAAACTTTTTAACCGAAGAAAACATTCAAACGAATATTTGCTAATTTGAAAAACAATAGAGGAGGAAATATTTCTATATATTTTATTCACTTTCAATTAATCTAGAAGGGTTGGATTGAAGAGACCAAGCTTTGAAAATATATTACACACAATGTATCAGTAAAATAAAATTAGTAGAAACTAAAATGTAAACCGCAAACAAACTTTAAAAGTAAAGAGTAAAAGAAGTTCGAGTGAATATTATGTTACTTAATTTTGAATCCTTAGCTTTGGATAATTATAGGTGCTACTAGGTATGTAATTTGAATTATAACAAAAGCTGTGTTTTACAAAACTTTTTAGTTATTATTTTATAAAATTAGTTAATCAATCCATATTGTTGAATTACATTTTTCGAAAAATAATTTTTATTAATTAATGAAATAGCCACGTATTTGAAAATATAATTTTGTGGAATTGAGATACAACTTATTGATAATTATGATTGTAATTGATAAAATATAATATTCAATATTTAGGTTAATCCTCGCTTATCGCACATCGGGATGGTTCGAATATCATAATAATACATTTAATAAATTAAATTAAAATTAATACATGTAATTAGCATAAATTAGAATATTAAATATTAAACATATAAAAATAGATAATAAAATAAGTAAATAGGCCGTGTGTGTTAAAAGGAATTTAATAGTTTATTCTTTTAATTGTTTTTAAGGAATGAACTTACCAAGGATAGCCAAATATTTGTAATTAGGAGTTGGTTCTTCTCGTCCTACAATAATTAATAATAATGACGAAAATGAAAATCATAAATTGAAATCGATTTATATTTTTATATTATTGCATTTTTTTAATACTTTTATATTGCGAAATTAGATTTAATTATAGAAATACATTGAATTATCTGCTGAATAAAACGTGAATAGAGAATTAGTTCTTATGCGAAATAAATTAATTAAAGTGACAGTATAAAAATGGAAAGATAATAAAGAATTAGGAAAATAAGTAAACAAGTTATTGACAAATTGAAAACGACAATATGTTCAGGATTTATTGGATCTCCTTTCTTAATAAAACAAGCTTTAAGCTCTAAATTTGTTTCTTAATTTATTGCAGCAATGACAACATTTTTCATTGTATATTCCCTCTTTTCAAAATGGCAGTTAAAAAGGAAAGTTTCGCATGATAATAATGATGAAATATAAATCGAGGCCAAATTTTAGCATTATAAGTAAATGAAAAAGTTGAAGAAAAGGTTTTGGTGGTTATAACGAAAAGAATTTTTAATACTAAAAGAAAATAATTGTTGGTGTAATTTGAATTTTAAATGAAAAAAGAAAATTAGAACTGACATAGTATGCATGCAAATATTTAGTATGACATGTACCCAACTAGCGACGTTTAATACAAAATTCTTCATTGAACAAATGCAAAACTCAAAAATAAGTGTCCAAATTAAAAGTAGACTAGGTGGAGTTAAGTCTTATAATCTCTATGAGAGATATTTTAATTAATTTAAATTCATTTAGTTAGTATTATATTTTATATTTAATTTTTATTTATTTATTTAAATTTATTTGCGGGCGCAATGAAATATTTTATTAAATTCGATCTATCATAGCAGCTCTGTGAATTTGTTATTATCTTTATTTGTAATAACACTTTGCTTTAATGAATGAAACATAAGTAAAAATATTTCAGAGCTATATAGATTCTAAAATCAAACTATGCAAACATCTTTTCAAATTTATTTTTCACTTTAATCGACTTATAATAATTAAGTGAAATAACACCGCTTTAAATCAGAGCTATCTCTTATAATGCACTCACTCGAGGATAGGAGATTTTTAATATATTGAATAATGGAGAAAATATGGAAGATAATAAAATTAAATAATGTGCTTTTTTGGTATGAGTCCTGGAATAAATACCCTATAAGTAATAACTATAATTAAGTTGAAACTGTATTCTTCTATATATTGTAATATTTGCAATGAAATGACCCTTTGACTATAGGAGAGCATATATTGCAAATGGACATGAACGATTAGTTGTAATTACTTCTCTTTTATCTAGCTTATAAAATGAGACAAAATAAATCCAATTTGGCTGATTCTGTCTTAAACTTACTTAAAGTGCATTTAGCAAATTTCGAAATATAATATAAATATTTTTGGTTGTAACGCCATCGTAATGTTCGTTAATTTAATTGTTTGTATTATTATATATATGGTACATTATAGTATATAGAAAATAAGATGAATTAGATAGAGGCCCATCACTGCTTTAGGCGGCCCATCACTGAATTTAATTCCATAAATTATTTAAAAAAAACCCGCCAGGAAGAAAGCCTCAATTCAAGAAAAAACCATATTTCCCCATAATAATATATAATCGATCGAACAATGGGACCAAAATCAAAGTGTGGTGGTTCGACGAAAAAATAATCAGTACGTAGGGTGCGGAATCAATGATTGGCCACTAAAAAATAGAATCAGTGGTTGGCCACCAAAATTTAATATTCAAGTTTTAGTAAAATTATACATTTTAACGG
>JANTOP010016516.1:0-13996 GCA_027564815.1 Symmerus nobilis | reverse complement strand
ATTAGTTTTTCTTTATCAATCATTAATTGTAGCAACGACTAAGTTATATACAATGAAAATACATTAAATTTGCTAATTAAGTCACAATATATTAAACTCGGGAATATCTCTTGATCATTATTACTGAATAATATATTTTAATTTATCCTTAAGGTGGCCAACCACTGATTCCGCACCCTACCTATCTCTTAATATTTGGGTGGGATAAACCCTAAATCGCCCTTGAAAATTTGTCTCGTGGTGGGATGAAACACCATCTCTTCTAGAATATTTGGAAGTTACTCTAAATACGAAGTTTACATGAATTTGAATTTTTTTACTTGAACTACAAGAGGGAGCGAGTTCTTTTTATTAAATTTTGGAATAAAAGGAGTATTAATTTGATACCCAATCAGATGTCCTATCTTTATCTGGAAGAAAGGTTTTATATGAATGAATCTAAAGGTTGATGGTTTATATACCTCCGGGAAGGGGTATGCTACCCAATTCTCTCCTAATGTCCATTTATTTAATTCAGTTACCTTAATCCTTTTTTTAATAACTCAAATATTACTCGAGAGTCTATAAAGCGATTCTTTCCTTATTTTGCAGATATTCTTACTACAGAAGATTAAAATAAAGAAATCCATATTCTAATCTTGAATTTATCTAATTAATTTTTATTCATTTAATTTAATTTTTATCATTATACAATTAATTATAATATAAAAAGAGAGTTCCATTTGTAATTGATTCCTTAAGGGGGTATTCTAGTTTAGAAGCTTGAATTTCGGGCAGTTTTTGAAGCTCTGTATAAACGAAATAAAAAATATTGTTACTATCCATTTTTTATCGTTTGTTTTTTGATATTTTAAGATTATATAAAAATTAACCGAAAAAAAACTCAAAATCCACAAAGCGCTGAGCTGGCAAAGTATGGGAGGTACAAAAAAAGGGTGTCCTGGCGTGCATGATTTCAACCCTTCTGGTCATCTGAAACAAAAAAGCCGAACAGATTCTTAATTAGTATAGATGCCGCTATAGCATGAAGCTTTGAAAAGTAAAACATTTTTCAAAATTTTTTCACAAAATGGCGGCCGTTTGAAAAAAATATTTTTTTAAAATAGTAAAATTACAAATTTTGATCTGAGCGTGGTTGAGGCGATAGAGGAATGTATAAAGAACATTCACACCAAATTTCAAATAAATCGGATCATTAGAACTTGGGATATCGTGCACGCCACTTTTTTTTTTGGACCTCTAACTTTGCCAGCTCATAACTTTGTGAATTTTGAGTTTTTTTTTCGGTTAATTTTTATCTAATCTTAAAATATCAATAAACAAATGAAAAAAAAATGGATAGTAAAAATATTTTTTGTTTCGTTTGTACAGAGCTTCAAAAACAGCGCAAAATGCATGCCTCTAGACTAGAATACCCCCTTAAATTACTTACATTTATTTTCTATTTTTTTGAAGGTTCAGCACCTCCTCTAATATTTTCAATATTCCATAATTCGATAGATCGAATACCAAATTATTGATTAATTTCTATATGAAAATTGTTGAAATTGCTTCAAATGGTTCTTACCGTTCTAGATTTTAAAATTTAGGAGAATTGTATGTCTTGAAAGGCTTAAAAGGGATGGCTGTTCAATTAGTTACTAGGTATTGGGGTTTTCACGGATGTAGAGTTATATAGGGGAGTGTTTGCATGAATTTAATAAAACAGTAAGTAAAATTAAATTCTTTTTAGTTTTTAAGCTTTTATTCGAATTTTTGTTTAAACGGATGCTAGACTAATTTTAAGGACATGAATTAAAGTGATAAATTAAACTTCTATAAATAAAAATTTAAAAACAAAACTATCTATTAAAAAATATCCCAAATAAATTTAAATGATCAAAATAGATCCTCCATTTTTCAAAAAATAGATACAAAAAATTATATGCCCATAAAATGCCTAATTTGGCGAAGTTTTCTGAAAGAAATTACAAAAATTAGATCGCAGTGCGGGATATGATAAGAAAATAAATTTAGAACTCGATTTCTTGACTATGGAACCAGTTTATTTTAGATTTTATTTCTTGAATAGGGAGGTTTTTCTTTCATTTAAAATTAAAATTAAAAAGATCGGGGCAGGGTATCGAGAGATAAGGGACATTGTTTCCATTGCGTTTCATTTCCAATTAATTTTCGCTGAATTTTCAAACTAAATTCAATGCTGGATGCTGGATGCTGCCTTATATTTTATTTCCTAACCAATGAGTTTCTTTTTTAATTTGATCGAATGAGTGTATCTTGAGTTAGACGATTTCATAAGCGAATTTTCTTTGGGACATGGAGAATCTAATTACGCAAAATTATTCTCAAATAACCAAATTAATAAATTAAATTCCCGAAATATTGAAACAATCTACCCTCAAATATTGGTTAGGGGTGAAATATCGATCTTTGGGAATTGACAGCTTCTTGCAAAATCTAAGATTTTGCTTGTAATTAATAATTGTATTTTCCAAGAATTTTCTTCGTGACCAAATTAATAAATTAAATTCCCGAAATTTTTAAAAATCAACCCCCGAATTATGGTGAAATATCGATTTTTTAGAAGTGGGAATTTATCGCAAAATCTTCTATTTTGCCGGTGATTAATAATTGAATTTTCCAAGAATTTTTTTCGGGACATGGAAAATCTAATTACCCAGAATTATCCTCAAATAATCAAATAAACAAATCAATTTCACGAAATTAAAAAAAAATCAACCCCCGAATTTAGGTTAGGGCTTAAATGTCTATTTTTTACAAGTGGGAACTTCTCGCAAAATCTTCGATTTTGCTTGTAATTAATAACTGAATTTTCCAAGAATTTTCATCGGGACAAGGAAAATCTAATTACGAAAAATTATTCTCAAATGATCAAATGAACAAATTAAATTCTCGAATTTTATAAAATATCTACCCCTTCGAATATTGGTTAACGGGTGAAATATCGATTTTTAAGAAATGAGAACTTAAAGCAAAATCTTCGTTTTTGCTTGTAATAAATAATTGAATTTTCCAATAATTTTCTTCTGGGCATGGAAAATCCAAATACGCAGAAATTATCCTCAAATAATAAAAAAAAACACAATAATTTCCCGCAATTTAAAAAAAATCAACCCCCGATTTTTGGTGAGGGTGAAATATCGATTTTTAAGAAATGAGAACCATTCGAGAGATATCAGATTTCGTTCTCATTGTGTCTCATTTAATTATAATTTTTCCTTGAATTTTGAAACCAAATTCTTAGCTAGAAATGTTGTTACCAGGTTCTGAGCTGTTTTATATTTAATTTCTTAACCAACGAGTTTACTCGATAATTTAAAATAAAAAATAAAAAAATCGGATTAGGGTATCTTGAATTACATGATTTTATAACCGGCCAATCTCAGAATTTTTCCGGTTTTTGTTTGCGTTCTCCGATTTGCTAAACTTTGAAGGACTTTAATGACCTTTCTAAGTTTTCACCGATATTTAATGACTTTAACATTCTTTTCTAAGTGTTGCTCAAATTTACGTGAACTTATCCAACTTTGTTTGACAACAATAAGCTTTGCTTGACTTTATTCACACTTATTTTGATTTTTCATGATTCTTTCTTACCTTCTAGGACTTTTTTCCCATAAATTCATGAAATTTGTCCGACTTCTGGTTTAATTTCTTTCACGACTGTTACGTGATTGTGTTATCTTTCCAGGACTTTTCTCGACTTTTATACAAACTTTGATATTTTTTTAACAATGAAATCAATAAATGCTTTTTTTTGGATTACTTCCTTATTTGTTAATTGAAAGTAATTAATTAATTGTTAAATTATAAGAGGGTGTACATGTAGAATATATAAAACAAGAGAGTTAAGAGAGGGAATTAATTAAAAACAAATAGCGAGAGAGATATTTATTTATTTATATATAGTAAACCTTTAAATGAAATCATTATTTTTGGAGCATCTGTAGCTCCCACCAATAATTCGACGCAAAGCTCATCATATCATCTATAAATCAAATAAGTAGATATTTTAAATAAATAACGAAAATAATCGTACGTACCTCTTCTTCATTGCTGACTGTATTCACTGAATCCATACTCTGTGATAACGCTAATGGCGCCATCGGTGTCAATTGTCCCATTTGATTATCCATAGTTCCGTTCGGTTGGTGTACCGAATGGTCCGATAATTCACTGACCGTAACCGATTGCGGTTGTGACGTATCGGATCCGGGTGACGCACTTGATTGAATCTGTGTGATATTCGTGCTAATTATATTGGTTGTGTGTATTGACGGTTGTACAGTACCAGTTGTCGTTAAACTATTCGTAATTGAATTATTACCGTTATTACTACTGGATGGTATTACGATTGATTGTTGTGCAATGTATTGTTTATGCGTTTGTTGTAGGTGATACTTTTGTTTCTGTTGTTGGAATTGTTGTAGCTTCTGTTGTTGGATTAGGATTTGTTGTTGTTGCTGTTGCTGTTGATACAAGTGATTCAAATGGTGTTGATTGAATATGGTGGCCGGTAATTGGATCAGCTGATGATCGGCCTTTATTAATCCCGAATTATTAATTAATTGTGGTATGGTTGCGGTTAATATTGGCGCAGTTAAATGGTGTTGTAATTGTTGCTGCTGTTGCTGGTATTGGTGTTGCTGATATTGGGATGCGGCACACAAACGCTTTGGTGACAACACCTGTGGGGCACTCGCTGGCGTTATAGGCAGCGCAGGCCTTCGTTTAATTGCAGTCGACGAAATGGTGATAGATTTTTGGGTATCGTTGATGAATCGAACACCATGTGCCGATTCTGAAATTTATAAATAAATTTTTGTTATTAATTTAATGATGTTTTTCCCCGTGGCTTGTCATTTATCATAACATCCCAAATTCTTAAACATATAATTATTTATTTTAATTATATACTAACTTATATTAAATTAACAAAATAATTAGCTATATTTTCTAATAAAAATAAGTCAAGCATTTGATTCAAAATAACAAAGAAAACAATAAAAAAAATTCATCCATTAATTATTTAATTAAAAGTTAATTTGTTTCTTACAATTAATGTGGGCAGATAAATAAAATATTATACAGAGTCTTCAATGAATAAAGAATTTATAGTATTTTAATGCTGGTAATCATGCGCAATGTTACGAATAGAAAAACTACACGCTTCTCTCTTTAACTTGTCGTAATTTTAATATGTAAAAAATGGTAAGATATCTCAATGATGCGTGATGCAAACATCGTATGGAATTTGATGGAAAATATAAATAATATTTAATTATAGATAAAATTAATTAAACCGTGACATTAGTGTTATTAGGTCCAATTACAAATTCGGTTTCATCGGAAATGGTGGAAAGTAAACCGATGGTATGGGTAATTTTATGATAACGAGATTTCTAATAGAAAGGGTTTAAAATTAATACTTTTAATTATTTAAAATTGATAAACATTAAAATAACTTTAATACGCAAAATTTTATTTTTAGAAAATAACATGTGTATGTGTAGTTAAACAAATTGGTTTCCCGTTTTTTCACAGCCGGAATGCTCAGCCCCTAACACGGCGGGTATTTTCATACCCCCATATAAAAAATAAAATAACTAAAATTAACATGAGAGTTAAAGAAAACCGCAAGAAAAGCTAAAGTTTTCAGAATTTTCTTGCTAGTTCCTCGGAATAATATTCGGCTTTTAAATGGAATAAATTGTGATTCGAATCTAGCCGTTCCTGAAACCCTAATATATAGAATTTTATAGAAAGTTGGGAATGTTCACAAATCAAATCCTCTGCCTATAGGTGTTCATTGTTAAATTTTTGAAATTTCCCTACTCGTTTCGATATAATGCTAGGTAATCTATCTGGCTTTCAGCATCGTACGCATCCTAAGCAGAATATAATAGGCCTTTTTAGCGCGGTTAGATCTAGTTACTTGTTAGACTCATTTTAAATCCGTTTTACTTAAATATATTCCAAACAAAACCCAAAACATTTTTAATAAATGGGATATGTCCCCGGTAAATTAAAGTTCTATCTGGGAAGTTGCCAGAGATTGTTAATATTTTTCCGATATGTTCGAATAAATTTTAAATCGGTCCTAAAAAATTTTGGCACATTTCTGCGAAATTTAGGACAAAGCCGAGATAATTTTTTAATAAATTTCAGACAACTTTTTGATACAAATTGAAAATTCACTCGAACATAGGTATAAAATAAAATTTTTATCATTGTTGCTCTGTGCCAAGTGTTAGAAGTTAGACCAGGTAGCAAAATTATCTTTATTGAATTTTGAAAGCGTCCATAGGATTCAAAAGAAGTTTAATGAGAAATTCAATGAGCAATTTTGAATGTTTATTCTTTTCCCTTCGATTTTTTACCCAATAAAATAGGATTGATTTTTAAATAAAAAAAAAACGTAACAAAATATCTTCGCTAATTATTTAAAAATATTTTCGAATCATTGGATTGGTAATCCTTTAGAAAAAAGGAAGTTCTAGAAAATCGATCCAATTTATAGGTTCTTTTCAAGCCAATTATAATTTATTTAATTTAAAAAACTTTTGTAAATTTACGATACATTTTCCTAATAAATTAACTTTCTAATTTCGCCTAATATCTCTAATAAAATCGAAAACAACGAGAACATTTCAAAAAAAATTTTAGAATATTTTTGCAAAAATTCAAGATTATTTTCACAAAATTCCAAAATTTGTCTGCAAAATTTTAGAATATTTCTGCGAAATTCCAGATTATAAATATAATTTTGCAGAAATATCCTCAAATTTTTCAGACGAATTGTGGAATTTTGCAGGAAAATTCCAGATTATAATTTTGCAGAAATATCCTCAAATTTTGCAGACAAAATTTAGAATTTTTCAGACAAATTGTATAATTTTGTAGGAAAACTCCAGTTTATTATTTTTGCAGAAATATTCTCAAATTTTGCAGAAAAATTTTGGAAATTTGCAGAATTATTCTTGAATTTTGCAGACAAATTATGGAATTTGGCAGGAAAATTCTGCTTATTCATGCTTATTATTGCTGCAATTTCAAAACAATTCCACAGATAATCTGGATCATATCCCGACAACATTTTCCCAACAAATTAAATATCATCCGAGAAATTGCCAAACTCTCGTATTTCGAATTTCTAATGCCTTATATCATCATATAAGGAGCTTTATGAGCAATATTTGAGTTACAAATTGGAGTATACTGTCATGTTAACACAAAACAAGCTTTCTAACTTATTCTTTTCGCCCAAATACTCTTCTCACTACTCTACTCACTATACTTTTCTATTTAAAAAGGGTGGAAAGCCGTCAAGCAAAATCAGTAGAGCTGGAGTGTATATAGGAAAATTTAGGGTAATGAGAAAAATACGGCAAATTGAGAAGATTCGAGCAAAATTCGATGCAGAGTATGGGAAGATAGGAAAAATTAGGTGAAAGTATTTACCGGTAAATATCGAAAAAGATCAGTAAAAATCGGGCAAAAGTAGAAAGATGAAGCTGTAAAAATGACTCCCTGACAAAAATAATCCTGATCTTGACTAATAGCAGTTATTAGGTAACTATTACTCTTCTAAGCTAATTAGAATGGCTCTAATGAATTAGTGAATGAAAATAGTCTTAAACAATAGTATTGTTTGCAAGAGAATTAACCAACTAGAATCAATCTTAGGATATAATTGATGTAAAGGATAATTACTGAAGGTAATGTGTTATAAAGTTTCTGAAATATTGATGGGATGAGGTGAGAAATAGCTTTTCCATTGTTGGGATTTGAGGAACAATAGATTTGTAATAAATTTACCCCCAAAATAATTTTTTGTGAGCAGAAAGGGTATTTATGAGACATTTTTGTGAAGGAGTGCTACTAATTAGTGATTTGTCGGAATATTGGAATACAGTGGATTGGCGATAGTGTGAACAAGATATAACTTAGGTTGTTCAGATTACGGAGTAATCGGATAATATGATATGTTATTAATATGTATATTAAGTCCATGAGCAATAGGGCAGCACCAACAGGAATAAAAGGGGTGAGTGTCTTTTTGATTTCATTCTTAACTCCAATCTAACATTATACAAGATTATACAAGAGGGGTAACGACCCAACATTCATAAACAAGATTAGGCGTGAGGTCATTGACATAACTCTGAAAACTAATTCACTCAGAGTCGAAAACTGAAGAGTATCTACCGAATACTCCTTCTCGGATCATGTCAGGATCGTCTTCAGTATACACTCTGATACTAAACAAAGCAAGCCTTTCAGAATCCTAGGAATACACACTGGACTTTGTTCTCAAGTCTGGTGGCTGAAAGAATTAAACTTACTAACACAGAACCTATCCTTGAACCCGCCAAAATTGATAATGTCGTAGACAAGCTAACTAATAGCTTAAACGTGGCCTTCAGCACTTCATGCCCGGTTAGTCGTTCCCGACGGGAGCAAAAACTGATTCAATGGAGAACTTAGGAGGCTACGGACAGAGATTAGAAAACTCTGGGAGAAAGCTAGAGAGTATGGTAGTTCTGCATGCAACTCATACAAAAAAGAAATTAGGAGAGTTCAACGGGACTCATGGAAACACTTCTGTGAATCCATCGAATTTACCGAGGATGCGAACAGGCTTAAAAAGGTTCTCTTCAAAGATCAGACGATCCCTGCATTGAAACTAATGAAGAAACTCTAGACCTTCTCCTGAAAACTCACTTTCCAGGATGTGTGAGTCCCATAATCGTAACAGATAGTGGGATTGACGAATCTGGGGAGTCCACTTTGGCAGATTTAGACCAAATAAATCATGTAATAGATAGGAGGAAGATCAAATGCAAGGCCCAAGGCAGTTAGACCGGGTCACAACCTACCGAAAGAATTCCATCGAATTAGTCTTTCCTCCTTCTTACTGAAAACCTTGGAAAAAGCTGGACCTTTACATAAGAGAGTCTCTCTTTAAGCGGCTAAGCGGTGCTCAACACGCTTACTGCAAAGGTAAGTCCGTAGAAACCGCACTACACGCGGTGGTGGAAACCATTGAAAAGAACCTGCACCATAAAGAATACACCCTAGCGGTCTTCCTCGTATAGAGGGAGCTTTCAATAACCTGGAAGCTCACTCTATTCGGAACGCCCTTAGGAGTTTCCAAGTCGATGACTTCCTCATACAGTGGATCGATCAAATGCTTCTCAGTAAACAAATTGATTTACCTTAGGGCGAAGCATCTGCAAGTATAACGGTCTCAAGAGAAACGCTACAGGGGGGAATTCTATCACCCCTCTTATGGGTCCTAAGCTTGGACAATATTCTTGTAGAACTAAGTTCAACAAATTTAAAGAAGTAGCATATGCTGATAATCTGCTCATTATGGTATCGGGTAAATCACTCCCTATAATCAGTGAATTACTGGAGTCGACGTTAAAAGACTTAACCGACTGGGCAGTTAAGAATGGTTTAACAGTCAACCATGTGAAAACCGAAATAAAGCTGTTCACATGGAAAAGGAAAATTGAAACTTTTGTCTTACCGAAAATGAACGGGATATCACTCACACTCTACTCTGAAACCAAATATCTTGGGATCGTTCTAGATCCTAAACTTCTTTGGAAGAGCGAACGAAAAAAGCTACTAAAGCATTAATCGCTTGTCAAAAGTTGTTCGGGAGGAAATGGGGGTTGCATCCGCACATAACTCACTGGATGTATAAAGCGATCATCCTTCCAATTCTGACATACGGTGCTCTGGTTTGGTGGACTAACTAATGGACACTAAGTCATATTTGTATATGCTTCCCAGGGTACAAAGGCTAGCCTGTATAGGCATAACGAGGGCACTTAAATCAACACCAGCAGCAGCGCTGGAAATAAACCTTCACCTCCTCCCGCTAAAAGTGCATATTAAGTATGTCGCCTCTAGAACTGCAATGCGATTAAGGATCCTAGGTCATTGGAAAGACACTAACCTTGGCCATGGCAGAATATTTTGCTAATTCAAAGGATTTGTTACCCCGATGCAAACCGATAATATCTTAAAAAGTATTGATTTTGAGACTCAATATGTTATTCAAATACCTGACAGGAACTCGTAGAGTTCACACTCTTCTTTACAACATAACGAAATTCCCATATTTACTTAAGGTTCAAACACGAATAACGGCGTAGGCGCGGAGGTTTATTTCGAGACATTGCAGATCTAGAGACTGCCAGTTGACAGCAGTGTTTTCCAAGCGGAAATACTTGCAATAAACAGGGTTATACTCTATGCAGATAGCCAGGCTGCGATTAAGGCCATGGCCTCAAATATAGTGGGCTTCAGGCTCGTTAATGACTGCCGGTTAGCTCTCAAAGACATTAGGTACTTGAATGTACATATCTGCTGGATCCCCGGACACAGTGGGTACGTGGGTAACGTTATATACGTTAATATACGAAAATGTGTTTCCGAATTGATGTTGCCGCCAGGGTATTTACTTACTGGTTAACTAAAATCGAATGTAAGTTGACAACATAGCCATCTACACATCAATCTGTCTTCAACCAATCCAAGTTGAATTGTATTGCCCCACACACGTTACAATCGATTGACAAGTTGGCAAATTGATCAATTTGTTGAAGAGAAATCGCATAGTGAGTGGGGCCTTTAAACTCTAAAGTTTAACTAACGGTTACGACCGTGCACGCAGGAATCGCGATGGACCATTTCGGCCTCACGTGGAGGCGCATTGCTAGCACTGCGCGCAGCCTGCTACAACCTAATCTAACCTAAGTCCATTCCTAAGTATACAAATTAAAGGGAAATTTAATGGAAATGGAAATGAAAGGGGAAGAAAACATTTTCTTTTATTTTCAGGCTTTAAATTACTCTAAAAACTACTTGGAATCGTAAGATAAGATACTAGAGTAGGGTAAAAAATTTATCAAGAAAATCCGAACAAAATTAGAAAAGGCTAAAAAACAGAAACCCAAAGTGTAGTCTCTTCCACGTGGTGGGTTCAGGGCTACACTTTCCAATTAAAATATAGGCGAAAGCTGCACGTTTGATCACCTAGCGTAGCTGATTAAAACTGCTTCGATGTTTGGATACTCGCAAATTTTAAAGATTTTTTTTAACTAAAATTGTAATAATTGAGGCTCTGCTGGCGACAGCGGATATTTTATGATCGGGCTGAAATTTTGCACACGCTTTACCGGTCCAACGACGCAACTTTTTCGCACTATTAGAGTCCGATCAACGGAAAAGAATAATTATCGACCCACTTAATAAGTAGGCTATTTTCTTAAATTCAAGTTATAGGGAATTGTATTCTAAATTATTCAGAATTACTCAATGAAAAATTCATGAAAACTTATAAAAAAAATTAAATGGATCTCTCCCCTTAATTTTAGAAATGTTGCCCTAATTAATGGTTTCCGAAATTATTTCCTTCCGGTTTGGTATGTCTAGTGGTAGGGTCACCCTAACTCAAATATATTTGTGAGGTAAATTAAAAATTAGTTCTAGAAGATAATGTTCAAATTCTAAATTTATGAGAGTAATTACTGATTAAAATCAATTAATAAAATGGAGTTGTTTGAGTATTCCGTCGTCTACTATTACCATTAATATTGTACATGTTCAACTTTAATTATGTATGATATCCTAACCTAATTTTTCAATTATTCAAAAGCTAAAAATTACGGTAAGTATGCAGGGTGAGCTATTTTAGGGGAGTTTATTTTACTTTTAATCATTTTAAAATTAATTATAATTAAACAATTCAAAACTTGTAGTTTTGAACATTTTTCTTGGTTTACAATAGGTTTTTAAATTATCCCTTTCAAGACAACCAGACGACAGCGCGGTCAATGGACCACCCTAATATATGTAGGTTCAACGAAATGGAAAAAATTAGAATTGAGTTAAGTACATGTAAGTAAGTTATTTAATTTTCACATTTTTGTTGCGTGTTTCATCTAATTGAAACTGGTAATTAATATAATTAGAATTAATGATTCGTATAAAAATAAAATACCTTTTTCATACATAAATGTACCTAGAAGTATCAGAACATCAAGGTATATTTTAAGTTGGATATCTACATTATAGACCCAAAGATAGAGGGAGGACTATATGGCTTTAGGTGGTTTATAAATCATTTAAGATTAATGTTCCGTATATTCTTGCACGCATTCATACATATCTTCATTGCCATATCCAACTTACATCTAAGTTCAATTATACTAAAACTCCGATTAGTAAATTTGGTAGTTCATATGGAATTTTAAAAGCTTCATAAGAACATATGTAATAGTAACGATTAAAATATAGTTGTAATTAATTCGATTATTTAAGAGGCTGGACCCATTTTATATAGGCGGTACAGATCTGGTTAATAAAATTAAATATTTATCCATAGTAGGATATCACTTATTGTGATCTGATTATTTCATGTTTTCATTGCAATTATACTGAAATAATTATTTTATATCCGGAAATTTGGACGGGTTAAGTTTAGTGGCGTGCCGTCTAATGAGCAGAAGCGGCAAAGCACACCTTCGAAAGTATGGGCTAACAAATCAGTTACAAATTTTAATTTCACTAAATTACTAAGCTAGTTAAACGGTTGTTTAACGAAATTTTTAAATTCTCCATACAAAAAGCTTCAAAAATGTTAAAAGCTCATTTCAAGCTTAAAATTAAAATTTCGTTTTGCATAATTTGATATTAAATTTTTATCCGATTTATTAAATTCAAATAAAATATGAAGTTTTCGCAAAAAAGCTTACTCAGACCATTTTAAGCTCAACGAAAGCTTTTAGTTCCGAACCTAATTTTGTTCGTATTGAAATCATTTTCCATTCCAATATAGATCCCTTAATGAATTTTCGAATTTTTCAAAAAAAAAAACTTCAAAGCTTATCGAAAGCTTATTGAAAGCTTAAAATTGAAATATCATTTTACATAATTTGGGATTAAATTTTGATCCGATTTATTAAATTCAAATGAAATATGAAGTTTTCGCAAAAAAGCTTTCACAGACCATTTTAAGCTCAACGAAAGCTTTTAGTCCTGAACCTAATTTTGTTTGAATTGAAATCTATTTTCCATCCCGATAACGATCCCTTAATGGATTTTCTCATTTTTTCAAAAAAAAACTTCAAAGCTTAACGAAAGCTTATTGAAAGCTTAAAATTAAATTTCGTTTTATATAATTTGGGATACAATTTCCATTCGATTTATTAAATTCAAATGAAATATAGAGTTTTCGCAAAAAAAAATTTCAACTATTTTAAGCTTAACGAAGGCTTCAAGTTATGATCCTTATTTTGTACTCCTTAAAATCTATTTTCTATCCTGATAAAGATCCCTTAATGAAATTTTACGTTTTTACAAAAAAAAATAAAAACCTTCAAAGCTTATCGAAAGCTTATTGAAAACTTAAAATCAAAATTTCCTTTTAAGATATAATATAGCAATTTCTTTCCAATTCATTAAATTTAAATGAAATTTGAAATTGTGGGAAAAAGCTTTCTCAAACCATTGTAAGGTCTAAGAAAGCTTTAAGTATGGAACTTAATTTTTTTCGTTTTAAAAACTATTTGCTATCCAGATAACGGTCCTTTAACGAAATTTAAAAGCTCATCGAAAGTTCATTAAAAACAGGGAGATAGAGAAGAAAATGAGACATTACATTCGATCCTTGATTCTTTCACCTTTCGCCTTCAATAAAATTCAGTTTCTTTCAACAAATTTTTATTTTAATAAATTTAAGGGTACCGGAAAATAATCAATTATATTATATACAAATTTTAAAAAAATGTCTTTCCCCCCTCCTCCTCCTTAAAAACTATTTTTTTTTATAATTCAAATATTCTATTTAAAAGACGATATGAAGGTTGTTGTTACAACTAAACCAATGGCGTGCGGTCAATATTTGGCCACGAAATGGACAGAATTTGATGTATCTAATTCAGTAGTTTTTCAAAAT